>JAREIK010002286.1:4051992-4221024 GCA_029783825.1 Sapria himalayana | reverse complement strand
TCTGGGACAAGATATCCACAATATGTTTTTTCCTGTGATTTGCAGAATTAAAATGACATTGAATGAATGGCTCATATCCTCCAATGTAGTAATTAGTACAATGGCAAAGAGTATGGTTGCAAAATTTGATGCATATTGGAATGTGATCCATAAATTGATGGGTGTTGCTGTAGTATTGGACCCTAGGTATAAGATGACTTTGCTACACTTTTACTTTCCTTTGGTTTATCCAAATGACTTTAGTGAACAAATTAGCAACATTCAACGACTTTGTTATGAGTTGATGGAGGAATATATAGAATGTATAAAGGACTAATACAGAATCTGCAGTACATGGAACGGTCACTTCAACTTCAAAAGAGAGTTCAATAACTATCGATAGTGATTATCAATTTTTGTGAAAAGGATGAAGACTAATAAAACTAATAGTTTCAGAACTGAATTGGACCATTACTTGGAGGAAGATGTTTTGCCTGAAAATTCTCAGTTTGATATTTTATTATGGTGGAAGTTGAATGGGGTAAAGTAACTGTCTTGCAAATTATTGCAAGAGACATATTAGCAATTCCAGTATCTACTGTTGCTTCAGAGTCTGCATTCAGTTCTAGTGGGAGATTAGTTAGCCCTCATCGTAATCGACTTAATCCGAAGATGATAGAAGCATTGATGTGTGCTCAAAGTTGGTTGTGGAGTGAAGTGACAAAACATGATGGTAAATTTATTTCATTGATATTTATTTTTTATTTACCTATAATTTCATAATATTTGTAAAATTTTAATATTATTTTTCTTTTTATATTTTTTTTCTAGGTGGAGATGACTTGTTCATTTCAGATGGTTATGCATCAATTTATGAAGAAGATATTAACGTGCATGATGAAGGTATTAAATTTTATAACTAATAAATTTTAATTCATATTGCAATTTATGTATTCAAATATTAAGTTTTTTTTTATAATTATGATTCGAGATTACACATGATCGATGACAACATTTTTATCAACTTTTATGAAGATGAAGTCTATCAAACCTTGTTGAAACTTTGTTTAAGATGTTAAACATTTTGAATTTGTCACTTGATACAAATATTTTGATTTGTGATGTTTTATTAACATTAGACTTTGGTTTATATTACTAAAATATATAACTGGTGTCATAGGTTAGCAAAATACGTCTTAATATCGCATGGATAAATCTGATATCCGTGAGAATATCCGAAATCCGATGGATAGGATATGGATTTAAATTTTTTTTATCCGTAGTATAGGATATGGATATGGATATATTATTTTTATTTAGGATCGGATATGGATTTTGAAAAATCCGATCCAAATCGATCCGATGCCATCCCTAAGCATCACATTTCAAATCTAATTTTGGATATAAATATTCAATAGATTCGTTAATTATGAAATTATATTTTGTGAACAATATATATCCAAAAATATTCATTTTTTTTTGTGCTTATCATTTTTTAATCCAAGTATAGAAAAGTTTACAATATAAATATGAAGCACGTAAATAGGAGCACACTGGTTGAGCACTCCCACCATTAACACAATACAAGTACAAAATAACTAAAAAGAGAAAAGGTGAAAATTATAACATCCCCCCTTAATTGATACATAAATATCTAAAATATTAAACTTTAATAAAAAAAAGATTTTATTGAACATTCAACATAATAATTGTTTACAATGTTAAATGATACGTTGTCACTTTAATTTTTTTTATATATTTATTAAACTTTGTTTCATTTATTAATGAAATTTTCAAAAAGTAAAACAAAAATGTGATCTAGAATAGAAAATGATAAAATAAGTAAATTAAATATAATTATTAATAAACGTAACAAAATATCTAAATCATTTTTATATGTCATCTCTACTAGACGTCTAAATGCATGATTATATCACATAAAATGAGTCATTACTTGCACTAGAATGAAGAGCAAGATATGAAGTTTTGATATATATTTTTTTAACCGAAATACTTTATTCTCTAGTGTAGAGATTTTCAATCATTGTGATATAATATTCTCAACTTGACTAAGAATAAATGTTTAAGTCAAGAATATATCAGAAATGAATTAATCATAATCAATCAAATGTGATATTTTAATCTAAAATAAAAAATATTTAATATATCATACATTCATACTAAATCCCAAAAGAAATTTTATTCCAAATCATATGATACTACAAATAAATTATCAGTAAAATAAAATAAAATAAAATCAAAATTGAATTATCTAAAAAATTAAATCATAGAAATAAGGCTAATTAGATAGATAAAAAAAAACATAACAAATAAAAGAAATAAATGATTAAGCTGAATATTACCTTCATGAATGAAATGTGGTGTTTTTTCATTAACTACACAATTCTTAATGAAGATGAAAAAAATAATAATAAAAACAAAATAATTATCCATAAAATGACTATTAACTCATGACTTGATAATTCCTAAGTTCAAAGTAAAAGGATGAGTCACGAGGACTCTAGTGCTAGAAGATCAAGAAGAGTATACTGCTATTCTATTGGAGAGCTATATTTTGTGTCTTGGTATTTATGAGTTACATAGTGATAGATACACAACATATCATTGAGAGTGATCACTTAGATAACTTAGATTATGTCGAGCACTATTTGGACCTATTCATTGACTTTGTTGCCATCTTTGTGGATTCTCATCGTCATGTTTAAGAATATATTGGAGAAGAACAAAAAGATACTTGTATCAAAATTGAAAATATATTCGAGAAAAAATATCATTTTCAAAGACTTGTTAAACAAGGCTCTTGAATCCTTCTTTCAGGTCTCCCGGAGTCATTGATCAAATTCAGTTGGATTGGCATCTTCAAATGCTTCCTTCACCAAGTCCCATAGATTCGAGACTTGAACCTCGTCATCATTTTGATACTTCAAAAACTATAGTTTTCCCTTTTAAAAAATAAAAACTAAGAAGACTGACGCACACCATTGCTCATTATGTTTCCCTCTTATACCACTTCGTTGTTAGTAGTAAAAAAAGTGCGTGATGATTTAATAGATTCCAATAATCTCACTATCTTAATTACGTCATCTAAAAAAATTTATATAATATGATACATGGCCTGAATACATAAGTTGTGAGGTGGATAGTGGAGAGGCGATGATAACTAACACGTTTACTTATTCATTTGATTAAGTAAAAAATTATCACATTTTGAAGTACTGCTCAATTGACTAAGTAAATAACTTTCAAGTTTTGAGACATTACTCAATAAAACACAAAAACAAATAGGGTTTCAGCAGATATGTCAATTGGGACAGATAGACCAAGGCAAGGCCCAAGGCACGGCCCAATTCAGCAGTACCTAGCATGGCCCGGGATGCTAATTCAAAACCATGTCAAGATATGCTGTAGGCTGTGCTTGGCTAAATTTTTTTGTATGGGAAAAAAGCATGGCACGGCCCAGCATGACGACCCATATGAGCTAGTTTCGGCCTAGCTAGCAGAACAAGCTAGTCAAGTCCTGAGACAGACTAACCTGGACTAGACCAGGCTAGCCATACCTAGATTAACATGACCAGGCATGATCTAACCAAATTGTATGCCAATGGCCAATGAGTATTGTCAAGATGCCCATTTTCAGAGCCATGTCGACACAGCACGGCCAGTTTGATACCAATAGGTTTCAGTGGGTTTTCTTGCTTCTGCCTAACCTTCCATGTTCCATCACCAAAAAATGGCACTCCTCTTCCCCTTTATAGAGTCGACAAAGTGGGCGTCAATGCTCATTGCACACCATGGATCTATTATAGTAAAAACAACAATAATTAGTGATGTGTGCCCCTTTTTACTTCTAGATGAAGGTGTGTGCATTGAAGCGCACACATCCACATGCATTGTGCTAGAACAATGCATGCAACTTTTCTTGCTCTAGAGTTAAGTTTGCTTACAAGCCCTATGGCTTGTTTTCCCTAGGGTATTAGACAAAACTACGTGATAAAATTCATGATAAAATATGTTAAAGGGTGTGCCCTTATATAATGGGCAATGTAAATTGAAACAACCAACAATGTAGGTATTTCTATCAAAAACAGAACAAATAAGAAGAAGAAATTATTAAAAAAAAAGATTATACCTAGTACACAAAACTCATGTTTTAGTGGTGAAATTGAAAGAGATAAGTATCTCAACATCCTTACTCTCAAAATTCAGAGGTCGTATCTGATGAGTCACGAACATAAACCCTACCATCATTTAACAAAAAATTTATCATCACATCAAGACATGACCTCCAATAAATACATGCACCACAAAGTACTTCCAGGTAATCACTCATTATAGTATTATTATCACACAAACCAATTATACTAGTTTATAAAAAATTATAAAAAAAATATGCTTAGAAAAAGAGGCAAAATTTTAAAAATATAAAATTATTACTAAGTAATATATCTTATTTTGATTTTGAATCATTTTAGATTTACAATTATATTTTAATTTATATCATTCTTATTAATACTAGTTTATTAATTTATTTATTGATCATTATTATAATAGATATTAATAAAATTATTTATATTTAGCTTACATTATATATAATTATTGAGATTATTATAACTAAATATTATATTCACATTTTAAAAAAATTAAAAATTATTATATTTTGGAAGGTTACAACCTTCGAAAATTAAAAAAAAAATCAAAAAATTAAATTTTTTGTTTTTTCATTCTTTAAATAAAAAATATATATCACTAAATGTCTAAACAATTAAATCACTATAATTATTTATTAGTTATTATTATAATTCTAAATTCTAAACACTTAATCACTATTATAAATCACTAAATGTTATTTGAATTCATTATAATTCTAAATAGTCATTTTAATATTTATTAGTTTATCATTATAAAATTATATATTATAATATAAATAATAAGTAAGAAAAATATAATTTAAATAATTTATTTTTTATAACAAAAATATAAACTTATAAAAAAAAGCAAAATATTAAAAAAAATTATAATTTAGTAATATATTTTACTTTGATTTTGAATAAATTTATGTTTTGCAAATATATTTTAAATAATATCAATCTTATTAATAATAGTTTATTAATTTATTTTTTGTTCATTATTATAATATCTAGCAATGTAATTATTTATATTGAATTTAAATGACTTATTATTATTAAGATTATTATAACTAAATATTATATTTACATTTGAAAAAATTTAGAAATTATTATATTTTCAAAGGTTATAACCTTCAAATATTAGAAAAAATAATAAAATATTTTTTTTGTATTATAATTGTTTAAATAAAACTTATAAATTACTAAATGCCTAAACACTTAAATCTCTAAACTCTTAAACACAAAGCACCTAAATAATTAAAACAAAAAACTCGTAAATCTTTAATATAATTTAAATAATTATTAAAATATTAATCACAAAATAATTATGAGTAATACAAATATAATTTAAATAATTTATTTTTCATCAAAAAAATATAGTCTTATAAAAAGAAGCAAAAACTAAAAACAAATATTATTATTTAGTAATAAATTTTAATTTGATTTTGAATAATTTTAGGTTTTGCAATTGTATTTTAATTTATATCTATCATATAATAATGGCATATTAATTCTTTTTTTTTTTGATAATAATAACATATCTATCAATAAAATTTTTTATATTTAGTTTATATTATTGTATTAACATTTTTAAAAAATTTTAAAATTATTATATTTTCAAAGGTTATAACCATTGAAAATGTGAGAAAATATCAAAATAATTTTTATTTGTTATTTCATTGTTTAAATAAAACATATAAACCACCTAAATTCCTAAACACTTAAATCAATAACTACTAAATCTTGAAAAACCTAAATAGATAATGCTTTTAAACATTATACCCTAAATAATAAATAATAAATCTCAATATTATTTTTTTCATAATAATTTAAAATTTCCATTTTAATTATTTATTCGTTTATTTTTATATAAATCTTAATTACAAAATAAATTATGAGTTAGACAAATATAATTTATATAAATTATTTTTCATCAAAAAATATAGATAAACATATAAAAAGAAGAAAAAATTTAAGAACAAAAATTTATTATATAGTAATATATTTTTACTTTCTTCTGAATCAATTTAGGTTTATAATTATATTTTAATTGATATCTATATTATTATAATAGATTATAAATTTATTTTTTGATCATTATTAAAATATTTAATCAATATAATTATTTATATTGATAAATAATATAGATATCAAAGGTTATATTGAATTTATATTTATATTTATATTTATCAATATAATTATTTATATTGAATTTATATGATAAATATATATAATGATTTTTATAACTAAATATTAAATTCACTTTTTAAAAAAATATAAAATTATTATATTTTCAAAGGTTATATCAAAGGTTATAACCTTTGAAAATATCAAAAAATAATAAAAATACATTTTTTGTTATTTTATTTTTTAAATAAAACCTATAAACCACTAAATGCATACATAGTTAAATCAGTAAACTCATAAACCCTGTAATGCATGAATACATAAACCATTAAACCGCTATATACAACTTAATAATAAGTAAATCTAATTTTTATTTCTATTTATTATTATTTTAAATATTCATTTTTATTATGAATAGTTTTTTTTTTATGAAATATCTAGTACAAAATAAATTATGACTGCCACAAATATAATTTAAATAATTTATTTTTAGTCAAATTATATATATATATATAGGCTTATAAAAGAAGTAAAAATTTAAAAATTAAAAATTATTATCCGGTAATATATTTTACTTTAAATTTGAATCAATTTGGATTTTGTAAATATTTTTTAATTATACCTATCTTATTATTAATAGTTTATTAATTTAATTTTTGATAATTATTATAATATCTATCAATAAAATTGTTTATATTCAATTTATATGAAATATAATTAGTAATATTATTACAACATAAGATTGTATTCACATTTCAAAAAAATTTAAATATTATTATATTTTCAAAGGTTATAAAAATATGAAAATGAGAAAAAATTACAAATTTTTTTTTTATTTTATTGTTTAAATAAAACCTATAAACTACAAATACCTTAAAACATAAATTGCTAAACCTCATAATCGACAAAGCCTCTAAATACTTGAACCGTTAAAATTTTATCCATTAATAATAAATAATAAATCTCATTTTAATTTTTATTCAGAATAATTTTAAATTTTTATTATAATTATTTATCTGTTTATTCTTATATAAATTTAATTACAAATAAATTATAAGTGAGACATATCTATTTTTAAATTAAACCGGTGTACCCTAAATAATAAAGTATACATCTCATTTTTTTTATTATAATTTTAAATATTCAAATTTTATTATTTATTTTTTATTTTTAGATAAATATTAATTACAAAATAATTATGAGTTACACAAAATATAATTTATATAAAAGATTTTTTATCAAAATTAATATAGATAAACTTTAAAAAGAAAAATAATTTTCAAAACAAAAAATTAATATATAGTAATATATTTTTCTTTGCTTCTTGATCATTTTAGGTTTTGTATATATATTTTGATTGATATCTATCTAATTAATAATAGATTATTAATTTACTTTTAGATCATTATTAGAATATTTATCATTAAAATTGTTTATATTGAATTTATATGATATATAAATATAATCATTAATATAACTAAATATTGAATTCACTTTTGAAAATAATTTAAAAATTATTATATTTTCCAATGCTATAATCTTTGAAAATATCAAAAAAAAATAAAAATAAATTTTTTGTTATTTTAATTTTTAAATAAAACCTATAAACCACGAAATTCACACACAGTTAGATCATTAAACTCCTAGACCTCGTAATGCCTAAAAACATAAACCATTATAATGATATATGCTCCTTAATATTTAGTAAATTTAATATTTATTTCAATTTATTATAATTCTAAATATTCATTTTAATTATTTATTAGTTTATTTTTATAGAAATATTATTGCAAATAAATTATAAGTGCGACAATATAATTTAAATAATTTATTTTTAAGCAATATATATATATATATACGCTTATAAAAGAAGTAAGAATTTAAAAATTAAAAATTATTATCTAGTATTATATTTTACTTAAATTTTGAATCAATTGGGTTTCGTAAATATTTTTTTAATTAATTTCTATCCTATTATTAATAGTTTATTAATTTAATTTTTGATCATTATATAATATCTGTCAATAAAATTGTTTATATTGAATTTATATGATATATAATTATTAATATTATCATAACTAAATATTTTATTCACATTTCAAAAAATTTTAAATATTATTATATTTTCAAAAGATATAACCTATGAAATGATAAAAAGTAAAAATATTTTTTTGTTATTTTTTTGTTTAAATAAATCCTATAAACCACTAAATGCCTAATAACATAAATCACTAAACTCCTAAACGACAAAACATCAAAATAAATAAATCATTAAACTGGTATACATTAATAATAAATCATAAATATCATTTTAATTTGTATTCAGTAAAATTTTAAATTTTTATTGTAATTACTTATCAGTTTATTTTTACAGAAATATTAATTTCAAAATAAATAATTAGTGAGACAGATATAATTTAAATTAGACCAGTATACCCTAAATAATAAATATTAAATCCCAATATTATTTATTTCATTATAATTTAAAATATTTTTTTAATTAGTTATTTGTTTATTTTATATAAATATTAATTACAAAATAAAGTATGAGTTGGATAAATATAATTTATATAAATTATTTATCATAAAAAAAATACAGATAAACTTTTTAAAAGAATAAAAAAATTCAAAACAAAAAATTATTATATAGTAATATATTTTGCTTTGATTCTGGATCATTTTAGGTTTTGTAATTATATTTTAATTGATATCTATCTTATTAATAATAGATCATAAATTTATTTTTTGATCATTATTAGAATATTTATCAATAAAATTATTTATATCGAATTTATATGATATATAAATATAATGATTATTATAACTAATTATTATATTCACTTTTGAAAATAATTTAAAAATTATTATATTTTCAAAGGTTATAACCTTTGAAAATATCAAAAAATAATAAAAATAATTTTATCGTTATTTTATTTTTTAATTAAAACCTATAAATCACTAAATGCACACACAGTTAAATCCCTAAACTCATAAATCCCCTAATGCCTAAATACATAAACCATTAAACCGCTATAAACTAGTTAATAATTAATAAATATAATTTTTTTTCAATTTATTATAATTTTAAATATTCATTTAATTATTATTAGTTTATTTTTATTGAAATATTTACTACAAAATAAATTCTGAGCACCACAAATATAATTTAAATAATTTTATATTTAATCAAAAAGTTATATACGCTTATAAAAGAAATAAAAAATTTAAAATAAAAAATTATTATCCAGTAATATATTGTACTTTAATTTTGAATCAATTTGGGTTTTATAAATATTTTTTAATTAATCTCTATCTTGTTATTAATAGTTTATTGATTTAATTTTTGATCATTATTATAATATCTATCAATAAAATTATTTATATCGAATTTATATGATATATAATTATTAATATTTTTATAAATAAAGATTATATTCACATTTCAAAAAATTTTAATTATTATTATATTTTCAATGGTTATAACCTATAAAATGAGAAAAAAATACAATTTTTTTTGTATTTCATTGTTAAAATAAAACCTATAAACCACTAAATGCTTTAAAACATAAATCACTATACTCCTAAACGACAAACCTCTAAATACGTAAACTATTAAACTGATATGCATTAAAATAAATCATAAATCTCATTTTAATTTTATTCAGTATAATTTTGAATTTTATTTTAATTATTTAACAGTTTAATATTATAAAAATATTAATTACAAAATAAATTATTAGAGAGAGAGATCTAATTTAAATTAAACTAGTATACTCTAAATAATAAATAATAAATCTTATTTTTTTTTCATTATAATTTAAAATATTCATTTTAATTATTTATTTATTTTTTTTTTAATATTTATTACAAAATAAATTATGTGTTAGACAAATATAATTAATATAAATTATTTTTTATCAAAAAAATTTAGATAAACTTTTAAAAGGGAAAAAAATTCAAATCAAAAAATAATTTTATAGTATATATTTTGCTTTCCTTGTGAATTATTTTAGATTTTTGATATATATTTTAATTGATATCTATCATATTAAAAATAGATTATTTATCTATTTTTGATCATTATTAGAATATTTATCAATAAAATTGTATATATCGAATTTATATGATATATAAATATAATGATTATTATAACTAAATATTAAATTCACTTTTGAAAAAAATTTAAAAATTATCATATTTTCAAAGGTTGTAACCTTTGAAAATATAAAAAATTAATAAAAATAAATATTTTATTATTTTATTTTTTAAATAAAACCTATAAACTACTAAATGCACATCATGTTAAATCAATAAACTACTGAACCCCATAATGGCTAAATACATAAACCATTAAAACGCTATATACTAATTAATAATTAGTAAATTTAATATTTATTTCAATTTATTTTAATTTTTAATATTCATTTTAATTATTTATTTGTTTAATTTTATAGAAATATTTTTACAAAATAAGTTATGAGTGCGACAAATATAATTTAAATAATTTATTTTTAATCAATATATATATATACGCTTATAAAAGAAATAAGAATTTAAAAATTATTATCCAATAATATGATTTACTTTAATTTTGAATCAATTTGGGTTTTATAAATATTTTTTAAATAATTTCTATATTATTATTAATAGTTATTAATTTAATTTTTGATCATTATTATAATATTTATCGATAAAATTATTTATATTGAATTTATATTATATATAGTTATTAATAATATTATAACTAAATATTGTATTCACATTTCAAAAAATTTTAAATATTATTATATTTTCAAATGTTATAACCTATGAAAATGATAAAAAATTACAAAATATTTTTTTGTTAGTTTATTCTTTAAATAAAAGCTATAAATCACTAAATACCTAAAAACATAAATCACTAAACTCCTAAACGACAAAACCTCTAAATACTTAAGCCATTAAACTGGTATTCTTTAATAATAAATCATAAATCTCATTTTAATTTTTACTAAGTATAATTTTAAATTTTTATTTTAATTATTTATCAGTTTATTTTTATAGAAATAATAATTACAAAATAAATTATTAGTGAGACAGATCTAATTTAAATCAAACCGGTATACCCTAAATAATAAATAATGAATCTTAATATTATTTTTTTTCTTTATAATTTAAAATATTAATTTTAATTAGTTATTTGTTTATTTTTATATAAATATTAATTACCAAATAAATAATGAGTTATATAAATATAATTTATATAAATTATTTTTCATCAAAAAAATATATATAAACTTTTTAAAATAAAAAAAATTTCAAAACAAATAATTATTATTTAGTAATATATTTTCATTTGCTTTTGAATCATTTTAGGATTACATATTATATTTCTAATAATATGAATCTTATTCATTATAGATTTTTAATTTATTATTTGATAATTATTAGAATATCTATCAAAAAAATTATTTATAATGAATTTAAATTATATATAATTATTATGAATATTATAAATAAATATTGTATTCACTCTTGAAAAAAATTTAAAAATTATTATATTTTCAAAGGTTATAAGCTTAGAAATCTGATAAAAAATAATACAAATAAATTTTTTGTTATTTCATTTTTTAAATAAAACCTATAGACCATTAATTCCCTACTTACTTAAATCAGTAAGCTCATAAACCCTGTAACCACTAAATGCATAAACCTTTTAACATCTATATACTACTTAATGAATAATAAATATCATTTTTATGTCCATTTATTATAATTTTAAATATTCATTTTAATTATTTATAAGTTAATTTTTTACAAAAATTAATTACAAAATAAATTTCGAGTTTGACAAATATTATTTAAATAATTGATTATTAATAAAAAAAATATAAGCTTACAAAAAGAAAGAAAAATTTAGAAATTAAATATTATTATTTAGTAATATATTTTGATTTTATTTTGAATCATTTTGTGTCGTTTTAATATATGTTAATTAATATTTATATTTTTAATAATAGTTTATTAATTTAATTTTTGATCATTATTATAATATCTATCATTAAAATTATTTATATTGAATTTATATGATATATAATTAGTAAGATTAATATAATTATACATGGTATTCACATTTCAAAAAATTTTAATATTTATTTTATTTTCAAAGGTTATAACCTTTGAAAATCAGAAAAAATCTAAAAAAATTTTTTTTTTATTTTTATTATATAAATAAAACCTATAAACCACAGAATGCTTAAAAACATAAATTGTTAAACTCCTAAACAACAAAACTCCTAACTAATCAAACCTATAAACATGTATAACATATATAATAAATCATGAATCTCATTTTAATTTGTATTCATTTTAATTTTAAATATTCAATTTTATTATTTATTAGTTTCTTTTTTATAGAAATGTTAATTACAAAATAAATAATGAGTGAGACAAATATAATTTTAATAATTTATTTGTAATAAAAAAATATAAGCTTATAAAAAGAATTAAAAATTTAAAAACAAAAAATTATTAAATAGTAATATATTTTACTTTGATTTTGAATCATTATAGGTTTTGCAATTATATTTTAATAGCTATCAATCTTATTAATAATAGTTTATTTATTTCATTTTTTAACATTATTATAATATCTATCAATTAAATTACTTATATTAAATTTTAATGTTATATAATTATTAAGATTATTAAAACTAAATATTATATTTACATTTCAAAAAAATTTAAAAATTATTATATTTACAAAGGTTATAGATTTCAAAAATGATAAAAAATAACAAAATAATTTTTTGTTTTTTCGTTGTTTAACTTAAAACTATAAATCACTAACTCATAAACCCCAAAACACCTAAATACTCGAATTATTAAACCGGTATATCCTAATATTATAAATAATAAATTTGAATTATATTTGTATTCATTATAATTTTAAATATTTATTTTAATTAATTATTTGTTTATTATTATAGAATTATAAATTATAAAATAAATTATAAGTAAGACAAATATAATAAAAATAATTTATTATTAATAACAAAAATATAAACTTATAAAAAAAGCAAAATAATAAAAAATTATTATTTAGTAAAATATTTTACTTTGATATTGAATAAATATATATTTTGCAAATATAATTTAAATTATATCTATCTTATTAATAATAATTTATTAATTTATTTTTTGATCATTATTATAATATCTAGCAATATAATTATTTATATTGAATTTAAATGACTTATAATTATTAAGATTATTATAACTAAATATTATATTTACATTTGAAAATATTTTAAAAATTATTATATTTTTAAAGATTATAACCTTCAAATATTACAAAAAATAATTAAAAAAAATTTTGTTATATCATTCTTTAAAAAAACTTATAAATCACTAAATTCCTAAACACTTAAATCTCTAAAGTCTTAACCACGAAAGCCCCTAAATAATTAAAACTTTAAACTCATAATCCTTAAATATAATTGAAATAATTTATTAAAATTTTAATCACAAATTAATTATGAGTGATACAAATATAATTTAAATAATTTATTTTTTAACAAAAAAAAATAATCTTTTAAAAAGAAGCAAAGACTAAAAAACAAAAATTATTATTAAGTAATAAATTTTAATTTGATTCTGAATAATTTTAGGTTTTGCAATTATATTTTAATTTATATCTATCATATTAATAATAGCATATTATTATTTTTTTGATTATTGATATAATGTCTATCAATAAAATTATTTTTATTTAGTTTATATTATATATAATTATAATGATTATTATTACGAAATATTGTATTCACATTTTTTAAAAATTTTAAAATTATTATATTTTGAAAGGTTATAAACTTTGAAAATGTGAGAAAATATCAAAAATAATTTTTTTGTTATTTCATTGTTTAAATACAACCTATAAATAGAGGTGTCAAACATGCCGGGCCAACCCGGCCCTGCACGCGGCACGGCACGGCATGGTTCGGCCGTGCCTGGGCCGGCCCGGCACGTTGAAAAACCTTGCCTGGGCCCGTGCCGTGCCCGGGTGAATTTAATTTCGTGCCGTGCCGTGCCCGGCACGGCTCGTGACTTGGCACGGCACGCCGGCACGGGTCCATCCCGTGCCAGTTCACGCAGGCACGCGTGGCACTGGCGGCGTGCCACGCGTGCCGTGGCGTGAGTCGTGAGTCGCGACTCACGGTCACGACTCACTGAGTTGTGACCCAACCGGGCCCTGCCCCCGTTAAAAAGACCGCGGGTCGGGTCCAAACAGAACCGACCTGCCCCGCCCCGCCTGCCCTGCCCCTGCCGTGCGCCCGTGCCCGGCACGGCACGGTAGCACGGCCGGGCACGTGAAAAACGGGCCGTGCCATGCTGGGCGGGCCCGTTTGACACGTCTACCTATAAACTACTAAACACTTAAATCAATAACTCCTAAATATCGAAAACCCTAAATAGATAATCCTTTTATAATGTACACCCTAAATAATAAATAATAAATCTCAATATTATTTTTTTCATTATAATTTAAAATATTCATTTTAATTATTTATTCTTTTATTTTTATATAAATATTAATTACAAAATAAATTATGAGTTAGACAAATATAATTTATATAAATTATTTTTTATCAAAAAATATAGATAAACTTTTTTAAAGAATAAAAAATTTAAGAACAATAATATATTAGATTGTAAGATAATTTTCTTTACTTCTGAATCTTTTTAGGTTTTGTAATTATATTTTAATTGATATCTATCTTATTAAAAAAATAGATTATTTATTTATTATTTGATCATTATTAGAATATTTATCAATAAAATTGTTTATATCGAATTTATATGATATATAAATGTAATGATTATTATAACCAAATATTAAATTAACTTTTGAAAAAAATTTAAAAATTATAATATTTTCAAAGGTTATAACCATTGAAAATATGAAAAATTAATAAAAATATATATATTACTTTTTATTTTTTAAATAAAACTTATAAACCAGTAAATACATACACAGTTAAATCAGTAAACTAGTAAACCCCATAATGGCTAAATACATAAACCAATAAACTGCTATATACTAATTAATAATTAGTAAATTTAATATTTATTTTAATTTATTATAATTTTAAATATTCATTTTAATTATTTATTAGTTTATTTTTATAGAAATATTTATTACAAAATACATTATGAGTGCGACAAATATAATTTAAATAATTTATTTTTAATCAAAAAATATATATACGCTTATAAAAGAAGTAAAAATTTAAAAATTAAAAATTATAATCCAGTAATATATTTTACTTTAATTTTGAATCAATTTGGGTCTTGTAAATATTTTTTAATTAATCTCTATCTTATTATTAATAGTTTATCAATTTAATTTTTGATCATTATTATAATATATATCTATAAAATTATTTATATTGAATTTATATGAAATATAATTATTAATATTATAATAATTAAATATTGTATTCACATTTCAAAAAATTTTAAATATTATTATATTTTCAAAGGTTATAACATATGAAAATGAGAAAAAATTATAAATTATTTTTTGTTATTTTATTGTCTAAATAAAACCTATAAATCATTAAATGTATTAAAACATAAATCGCTAAACTCCTAAACGAAAAAACCTCTAAATACTTAAACCATTAAACTAGTATGCATTAATAATAAATCATAAGTCTGATTTAAATTTTTATTCAGTATAATTTTAAATTTTTATTTTAATTATTTATTAGTTTATTTTTATAGAAATATTAATTACAAAATAAATTATTAGTGAGACACATCTAATTTAAATTAAACCAGTATACCCTAAATAATAAATAATAAATCTCAAAATTATTTTTTCCATTATAATTTAAAATATTCATTTTAATTATTTATTTGTTTATTTTTATATAAATATTAATTACAAAATAAATTATGAGTTAGATAGATACAATTTATATAAATTATTTTTCATCAAAAAAATATAGATAAACTTTTTAAAAGAAAAAAAAATTTCAAAACAAATAATTATTATTTAGTAATTTATTTTCCTTTGCTATTGAATCATTTTAGGTTTTCATATTATATTTTAAGTAATATAAATCTGATTCATTATAGATTTTTAATTTATTATTTGATAATTATTAGAATATCTATCAATAAAAATTGTTTATATTGAATTTATATTATATATAATTATTATGATTATTATAAATAAATATTATATTCACTCTTGAAAAAAATTTAAAAATTATTATATTTTAAAATTTTATAACCTTAAAAATATGAGAAAAAATAATTAAAATAAATTTTTTGTTATTTTATTTATAAAATCAAACCTATCGACCATTAAATGCATACTTACTTTAATCAGTAAGCTCATAAACCCCGGATTCCCTTAATACACAAACCTTTTAACATCTATATACTACTTAATGAATAATAAATCTCTTTTTTATGTCTATTTATTATAATTTTAAATATTCATTTTAATTATTTATAGTTTAATTTTTTACAAAAAATAATTACAAAATAAATTTCGAGTGAGACAAATATTATTTTAATAATTGATTTTTAATAAAAAAATATAAACTTATAAAAAGAAAAAAAAATTTAGAAATTAAATATTATTATTTAGTAATATATTTTGATTTGATTTTGAATTATTTTGTGTCATGTAAGTATAAATTAATTAATATTTATATTTTTATTAATAGTTTATTAATTTAATTTTGATCATTATTAAAATATCTATCATTAAAATTATTTATATTAAATTTATATGATATATAATTAGTAAGATTAATATAATTATACATGGTATTCACATCACAAAAAATTTTAAAAATTATTTTATTTTCAAAGGTTATAACCTTTGAAAATCAGAAAAAATCTAAAAAACAAAATTTTTATTTTTATTTTATAAATAAAACCTATAAACCACAGAATACCTAAAAACATAAACCCTACCATCATTTAACAAAAAATTTATCATCACATCAAGACATGACCTCCAATAAATATATGCACCACAAAGTACTTTCAGGTAATCAGTCATTATAGTATTATTATCGCACAAACACAATTAACTTCCGAGTTCTTATCAAATATAATATGTTAGTATTTATCTAATCAAACAAAAAATAAATAAAATGATAAAAAAAAATAAAACTATTGAAACCACGACATGTACAAATGTCATAGTTGAATTCACGATAAATTATGTCAAATAATGATATCATTTGTTAATATATGCTACCATTGTCACAATCTTAAATTTGCAAAAACATATATCAGCAAGTAGAAAAGCAGCCGAATAGCAACTATTTTACAAAAACTGAATGTGTATTTTATCCATTTCCCCTCCCATCTTTGATCATTCCTAAATTTCAAATCCTCTAGTTGGAACTCAAATCAAATAGTTCTTAATTCTACACCTCTATACTTACCAGCAATGTCATCCAATATGATACAGTGTGAACAGTGTATATTCTATTCGCCACCACCATGAACAAAAAGGGTATAATAGTCAAATTAGACAATTGCACGGCTATTTTACAATGAAAATGTGGAATCACTTGGATTATTTATTTAAAAAAAAAAAACAATTTAGTATAAGGTAGAATGCTAACCCATCTTTACTTTCCCATCAACAGTTGGATCAGCAATGCTTTTCTGATATTTTAAAGATAATTTAGTTTTTGTTGTGAATTCATCCTCGATTGGCCCAAGTTTGAGTTTTGATGATATTCTCCGGTACATGTCCAAGTTACCTGTCATAAAGATAAGGCTTACAAAGTAAAGATACGGAAAAAGAATTGACTAAATGGATCAGATTCTACGATTGATTGAGAAACTAGGGCAAAGCATGTAATGCGTGAATAAAAGACTGAGCTAAGTGTGATCACTAGCCATCACTAGCTATCATTGACACCAACGAACAACAATATTATCATTGCACAATATAGCATAATATGTTTTTCAAAAAAGTAAATTAAATAGGAGTAAAAATGTCAAATTTTTTATTTTCCACTGAGTGAGATTTAACAAAATTTTAATTTTAACATTCTTCTATGAATAGTCATCATAATAATCGTCAAAAGCCCATATTCCCAGTATTTTTTTATTAGAATACTAATGGAGATCGTACACAATACACAAGACTCCCACTTAGTATTGAGTCTGGAAGAGATTAATATCTCGACAACATTATCTCTGAAAATCAAAGAGGCTGCATTAGATTAGTTTCGAACCCACGACATGCCACCCTACCTCAATACTATTTTTTTGAAACACAACAATACATATTTTTATAATACATTTCCCAGTAATTATGGGAACTTTTATTGAGATTACTTTTGATAATAAAAGAATTTTAATACACATTTATTTAAAAAAAGAAGTGTTATTTGAGAAATTTTGATATAACTTTTATGATTCTTTAATCTTTAAAACTAAATCTTTAATAAATTCGGATTATTAATATCATCCAATTTAATAGTGAGTTATTAATACTCTCTATATAAGTTATTCGTATACATAGTTTTAACAAATTTAGTAGCGTCTGTCAAACAAAATGTGCCGGGCCGACCCATGCCATTTTTAGCCTGCCCAACCATGCTTTCGTGTCGGGCCAGGCATTGCACGGTTACTATATCATGTCGTGTCTAGCCTAACACGGTTCTGTAGAAGTCAACCTGGTAGAGCCGAAACCCTAATTTAAAAAAAATTTGGTTTTCGTCATTTTAGCGGCACGGCGCCACGGCGGCGTGCCGCAAGATTCTTTTCAACTTTTGCCGGACCAACCTCACCCGTCGATCTCAATATCTACAGCTTAGGTGATTTCTAGGCTCGTGCCGAGGTACCGTACCCACGGGCTACGGTACCATACCGGGCCATCACGGCACAAGGCCCGGTTGGCCTCGGCACGGCATTGGAACAAGCACGTAAAATTTTCGTGCCGGGCCGTCCCAGGCACGGCCGAATAATGCCGTGCCTCGTGCTGATCTGCCCGGCCCGGTTGAAACCTTTAAGTTGTGACCAATTTTTTTGATACTTGGATTTGATTGGTATAATTCAATTAATTCTAGTTAGCTTGACCAAATTTGATAGTAATACTTTTCTCATACTATTTTCTTGCATCTTTTCTTGATCAAATTCTCTCCATCACATTTTTACTGTTGCAAGTTGTGACATGATGAGGTTACTTGGATTTATATCTTAATTAGTAGCGATTTCTTATTAGATCATTAAGGCTAAGAATCAGACCAATCAAATCACATATAAGTGATTCTTGCAAACGCAGCCTAGACATGATAGTTATTTCTTTTAATTGTGTATTTTTGTGTATTTTTGTGAATTTTTAGTTTACTTCCATTAGTTTTCAGTATACTTGGTTTGTATAAAATCTCATTTTCTGATCTGAGAAAATGTAACATAAGACTATTAGTTATGCATTGTTGGATATCTGAGTTATAATACCTAGCAATTTGAGCTGCCCAAAGAAAGCTATTTTTGCCAGCCCGCCCCAAACAAGCATCAGGCAAGATAGGCCCAATTGTGCAAAAGTAATAACCAGCACAATCTTTATCATCATTATTCAGTTCATATCATTTTCTACCATGCACAAATTCAAGCTATCCATTTTCAGACAGAACTATTGCATATAAGAATAATTTTTTAATAAATTATTAAAAAATATTTAATAAAATAAATTTTATGTATAATTACAATGGGTGAAACTCTTACACTTAAGTATTACAAAAAAATATAAAATAATCATCAAAATATATTTATCATATAATCAAAGTTGATAACATAAATTTATAATAAAGTATTTTCATCCAAAAATTAAAATGTCAACATCTTTTTGATATTATCAACTTGTCAATCTGAATAATTTATAGGATGAATAATTTTTTATTCAAATGTTCAACCTACATGAGATGTATATATATATATATATATATATATATATATATATATATATATATATATATTAATTTATAGGATGAATATTATCAACTTGTCAAATGTTCAATCTGAAACCATACCTAGAAATTCCCTAATTCTCTTATTAGTCAGTAAGTTTATCTTTGTGAGTTTTCTCACATCGATCTAGTAAAGTCATCATAGAAATTTAAATTCTTTAGAAGCTCGACATTTTGAATGATAAATCATGATTAGACTAAAAATTATCTTATAATAATTTATTTTTAGCCTAATATATATATATATATATATATTTTCTATTATCACATAAAATTTCTAGCAACATGCTTTTTTTCATCTATTTGACTTTAATATTATTTTCTATATATTTTTATGATTTCAACATAACTTTTAATTGTAAATCCTAAATAATAATATTTTAGTTTTTTTTTTTACTTTTTGTTTTTGTATTTTACATTTATAATTTGAGCATCGAACATATAAGTTGTTTCAAATAATTATTTCTCTATATAAAGTGAATTTTTCAGTTTATTTCTCGCTACATCCTACCATAGAAAAATAACTATCATATCCTAATCAAAAAAATAGCCATATGTTACGAACGTAGAAAAACATAATCAAAAAATAATAATAATAACAAAAATAGTCAATAATAAGATTTACAATATACAAAAGAAAATCTTATCTTATAAATAGCAATATAAAGTATTTGGGCAGCACACCTAAGAAAAAAAAAATTAATAAAAAATAATATAAAAATTAGTCATCATCAAGTTGGCACATAATATTTCGAACACCAAACTTGAAAAAAATAAAAGTTTGGCCTCCAAAAGACCATTATAATAAATGTTGTCTGACAAATCTATTATAAAAATACAAACTATAATAATGATCATATCCTATATTTTCCTACAAAAATAAGAATTAATTTGTCTCTATAAACTTAATTTGATCATGTAATAAAGAATTAGTTTTTATATGCTTCATTTTTTAGCTATCACGATGATATAGTAGCTGTGGGGGTAAATGGCTATCAAATGTCTTTAACAATGGCTTATCCATATAATCTCATATATAACTATAGTTATCACTCTAAACTTTACATCAGCATTAAAAATCACAACTATCAAATGACTCATATTTATCTAAGAATTAAGATTATCTCTAAAAAATATAATAACTTATTTTCTTTATGTGCAAACTACTTCCCAACTGAAATTAAATAATCTAACTAATAGAAAACATCATTGATTATTAACGAGATGTCAGAGCTTAGAGATTTCTTTACAAATTTAAGCAAGCAAAAAGTTATATCAAAGTGAACATATAAAGAAAAATTAATAGCATTATTAATTATAATAACTACAAATATTATATTTGATCTCGCGATAGTAAAATAATTAATTTTTCAAATAATTATCTAAGTATCAAGTCAATTCAATTGAAAAATTGATATAAGATAAAAGATATGTATCTAACTCGATTGATATATCAGCTAGAGTATAATACAAAGGACCAATCTCTAAGAGAACAAATAAAGGATAACTTCTATATGACAATACAATACTGGTATTGTCATAAACCAACTCAATCCATTAAGAATATGATCATCCCAAAATTCTTCATTCGATATTATAATTGAAGATACTTATTAAGTTGAATAATTCTTAGCTTATCATCTTTCTTTTAAAAAATCATAAACAAACAATAAGTTCGATTTGTAATACCTTAGAGAGATGCAAAACACAAAAAATGCTCGCAAATATTTCAAAGAAAAACTAAAGAATCTCTCTAAAATAAAAGACATGAGACAGCACACGATAAGAAAAACCAAGAAAAATATTTAATTAATGAGGTAGGAGATTATTAAAGCTGCATATCTCCAAAAATATTATATACTATTTTCACCAAGAATAAATTTTATAGTCATTTCAATCATATATATATATATATTAAATTATAAAAGGATATGCCTGCATTGCAAGTGTATTGAATAATCACATGATCAGTATAATAGGTGTTAAGCTATTATAGATATAATTTAGTGTATTCTCACTCATAAAAAATTTTATGTTTTTATTGAATTAAACTTTAAATTAATTTATTATAAAAAAAAACAAAAATCTTAGATTTATTCAAAATAAAAAAGTAGGTCAGATGAGTACAAACCTCAATAAAAAGAGACAAAGTATGTTAAGTCAATTAAAATCTTTATTCAAACAAGACTTCAAAAATATGAGTAAATCAAATTGACTGAGTTCTTATTCATGCTGTTTGATAGAAAGGATTGAGAAATCTAATATATTTTTCTATCTTACAGACTACACAATATAATATAGAAATATCCAGCATACTAGTATCCAGGATTCTCAATTTCTCTAGAGATTGATGAGTGTGCCCATTTGATCTTGGAAAGCCCACGAGGATAAAGAAAACTATCGCATTCATAGATAATTAATTTTTATTCAATTAGTTAATAATAAAAAATAAGATAATTTATCTAATTGGCATGAACTATCAAGATTAGATATTAATTACTATTTTATCATATACCAAAATAATATAAAATTTTGATATATTAAATTTATGAAAATCATACCAATTAATTTTTCTCATATTATAAAGAATGAGATGTAATATATTGATCCCTGTGGTATCTTGTATATCATCAAAATTTATTTTTCCAGATATTATGAATATTAGTTTAAATAGGAAAATAAAATTCTAACTAAATATTATAAAAATTTTAACATATTTAAAGTATTGAAAAAATATACTTATGATTCTTCAAATATTATAACTAAATGATAACTTACATGATGAAACCAAAATTTTAAACTATAAAGATAAAATATATATAGAGTGACTAGATAATGATCATGATTCAGGACTAGGAACATTAGCAGATATTTAATTAGCATTAATTTTATTTTTATTTTTTTCATATACAAATAATTTATCAATTTGAAATTTGAATTTATTTTATATTTCTTATTGTATTTTACTTTAAATTGCACTTTTTAATAACAAATATTTTTTTAAATATTATTTAAATTTTTCTTTTTATAATTTTTATATAGTATATATTATATATTATATTATATAAATAAAAATATAATATTAGGGCACGGGTCTATATTGTAGATAGCTCTAAGGCCCTAGGCCCTTAGGCTAGGTCGATTGGAGTTTGCATTGTACCAAACCCATTCCAAAGGGCCCAAGCTAGGCTCCAGCAATTCAAACTAGCCTCGCCACACCTGGGGCCCCAGGCTAGCCTAGATCACACCTAGGCTAATTTAGAATAGTCCATGCTCACCTACACAGCACCCTTTCCAACATGTTTGAAATTTCTAGCTTTATGTATTTTTTACATTTATTAATAATATTTTAATTTACATGATTAATACTTCTTTGGTCTAAGTTAAACTTTTTCTATTTTCTAATTATTTTCTTAAATAAAAAAAATTAATTTAATAGGAACATAAAAATAAAACATGATAAGATATTAAAACATATGTCAAATATTTTCTATACTTACCATATAAATCATGAGATCATACATCAATCTTCTAGTATTAGCACACTCACACATAACTGGATTGCAGAAATAATTAATTGCCTTTCGATTTTTAAGAGTATATATTTTGCACACTCTCTCTTTCCATGGCAAGACAATATGATACTTAGAGCCTTATGTCAATACCCAACAAAGATACAAGTTACTTTCTCTAAAGTCAAATAAAATATTAATGATTACTAACATTATTTTTTTTTTGCATAGGAATGGTATAAGTCCATAAGTTGTACATAGATTCATTATATTTTCTCTCTCATTTAATTCTACCTGAACCTCAAGTTAATACAAAAAAATTACGTGTTTTTAAACTTGTTGATTCACAAAATTATATCACTCCTATAAATAGATTATATGTGCTAATAAGTAAATATTATGTTAATTCTAGAAATAGTAAAGTTTCCCCAAGAAAATAAATTTTTCTCTTATCCAAAAGACATAATAATACATGAGTCTATTGCATCAAAAACACATACTGAGCTAAAAATAAAAAATTTGACCAAATAGAACATAAGAGTTCGTATTATCAAAAATGAAACATAAACAATTTACTCAAACCAAAGAGACATCTAATAAGAAGTCAGATGATCATGAAGCAGTAGGATGAGATATATTCAACACTCAATTTCATATATATATAATACTCATGTGTTCTTTTTTGTTTTCTTTTATCTCGTTCTCTTAATTGTGCTAAAAAAGTTTAGAAAATGTTTAAAGAAAATCTTTCTTTCTAATAAGATTTGAGAACTAATATATTGACAAATAAAAAGATATATTATTAGTAGAAACTATAAAGTAGATGTGATAAACAAGTCAGGTGGCCCAACACCAGCCTATGACACAGTACTTGATAACACGACCCAGGCACAACCCAACACGATGTGAGTAGTACATGGAATAGACACATGCCAAATTTTATTGGCATGGCAAGGCACAACACAATGGTCTTCACAGGACAAAACCAACCTAGTGACAAAACAACCCCAAATCACACTCATATCAACCCCAGGTAGCCAAATATTTAGACGCAAGCCTTGTAGAAATTTTAAACACAAACAAAGTTTATGTTAGGTTTGGAGTTAAATTGTTAGAAACTCAAGGCTAACCTGAACCTAATAAGAAAAATAAAAAAAAAGTACTCTGCCTCTACTTTTATTGGCATAACAAGCCATGTTTTTTTTATGATGTGAACAATCATGCTCCCAAAAATATCTTACTATGCCTATAAAAATTACTCTTGTACTAGTTTGGATTGAACTTGAGCTTGTCAAGTCCAGCTCTAGCTTGCCAGGAGCAAACCCGAACTAGCATGGGTTCGAACTATTTTGGGTCGAGCATGGACAAGCATGACCTAGCACGACCCGAGCAACCTGTAGGCCAACAGATCACACCTTGCAACCCTTTGGCATACATCAAAAAGAATAATTTCTAAATTTAAATTGTATTATATTTCATTAAATAAGAATAAAGATTACAATATAAATAATTTAACAAAGCAAGAAAATGCATATATACAAGAATAAAAACGTGAAATGGAAATAAAAAATAACATTTTTTATAGAATTAAATGATGGAACTATATCTTTTATTATCTTTTTTATTTTATTATAATATTTGTGTGAGATTACATAAACACTAACATATTAAATTTCATAAGAACTCTGAAATTAAATATATTTAAATAATAATAATATTCTGATAGTTGAACACCTAAAAAATTCATGTATTATGAGTGTGTGTGTGTGTGTGTGTGTAATTTAAAGATCATCTCTTTGTACAATACAAAGTATTTTTGTCCAAGGTAGTGGTAGGTCTTGAGTCTGATAGACATAAACTTTGATTATCAAAGATAAGACTGTCAAGATATTAATTTCTATTAGATCTCAAGCTAAATGAGAACTTTATGCATTGGGTACGACCTTCACAATCTTCATATTATATTTTATATTTTTTATATTTTAGTTTCTCATGTTTTATTATTATTTATCATAATTATTTATGTGTATTTTTTATGTTTCATTTTTATTCAAACATGATATAGTGATATATTTAGAATAATAATATATAAAATTTATTTTATTTATATTTATATTAACACGTATTTAACACTAATAAATTATCAATACATGTACTTATTTTAGTAAAAAAATAGATGACATAAGACACAAACATTGGCCCCCGGTCAAGCCTCAAGCGAGGAGCAAGTATGGTTCCTATCTGTGTTTTATGCTTTTTAAAACCATGGCCCACACAATTCAAGAATGGCAAGGCAATGATGAGGCAATTTGTTGAGATTGGTAATCTCGTGTGATTATAAAAGAACTTTTTGATGGGTAAGTGTATTTCATCCTGAAATGAAGAATCACCCAATTTTGCTAAAATTATTTATTTTAAAACTACCACAAAACATAGTAAACCAGAGGGTTAGCCTGAACACAAATTAAATAATTAATTTTAGAATCTCTCTATCAAGATTTAAATACCATGTTTCACAGAGTTCCAGAGCTCCAATTGATCTGATTGAGACATCTGCATAACATTTTTGCAGTTTCCATTTATTATGTAGTCAGCCTGCAAAATACTTCTCAAAAATTAATCACAGAGCACACTTTTTCTTTTATACGCCAAGAGCATCCTATTCCTACCTCAAAAAAAACACACACATACAACTACGATACAACCATAGATGGAAATGTCAACTGATATGCAACAATTATATTAAATATCAACCAACAATGAAATGATAAAGGAAAGCAAAAGTTATTTTCCCCAAAAAATTGGCCAATATTCTGATATTCCAGCACTATACCACCAATATATTGTCCAAAAAAAGAAATTGCTGAAAAAATGGCAACTTGTAAAAATATATGATGTTTTATGAATTAAAAAAAACCACCACCTTTGGGAAAAAATCCACTGCAGCTACATCGGGATTTAATTAAAAAATAACTTTATCCAATAATTATAATTAATTTCTTAAGTCTAGTTTGGCCAAAGAAAAATTATCAATACCCAAATTTTCTTTTGGGTATTGAATGATTATTGCAATAAATAAGTTACAATTTCTGTAATATTTATTTACTATTTTCACTTTTATGATACGAGCACATAAGGAAAAATATTTCTTTCAATTAGAGAGTTTTATTAGTTTGTATCTGACTTCACTAATTCTACATGGTATCAGAGCTCAGATCTACAAACCCTAAAGATTGTGTGCAACAATGTGTGTGTGCGCATGGTTATGTTGGCCATGAAGTGCGAACCATGTGTGAGGTTTGCATGGTGCATGCACGTGGTACACTGTGTGCATGATGTGGTGTTGATGGGTGTGTATGTGGTGCAGTGTTGGTGTCGACGCAATGTTAGCGTGAGCATAGTGTTGGGGTCGATGTGGTAAAGTGACAATGTGAGTGCATCATCGATGCAGATTTGGTATCAAAGAAGCATTGTGGATTGTGGTCATGACATCAACGTAGCATTGGCATCGACACTGGGTTAGTGTGTCTGCTGCAAAATGTAACAGTGTGTGCAGTGAGCATAAAAGTGTAACAGTGCGTGCAGTGAGCAGGCAAGTGTTAACAGTCTTTGCTGTGAGCATGCAAGTGTTAACAGTCTTTGCTGTGAGCATGCAAGTGTTAATAATGTGTGCAATGAGCATGAAAGTGTTAACAGTGTGTGCAGTGAGCATGAAAGGGTTAACAGGGAGGGCAGTGAGCATGAAAGGGTTAACAGGGAGGGCAGTGAGCATGAAAGGGTTAACAGGGAGGGCAGTGAGCATGAAAATATAACTCTGTGTGCAGTGAGAATGAAAGGGTTAACAATGTGTGCAGCGAGCATTAAAGTGTAACAGTGTGTGCAGCGAGCATTAAAGTGTAACAGTGTGTGCAGCGAGCATGAAAGCGTATCAGTGTGTGCAGCAAGCATGAAAGCATAACAGTGTGTGCAGCGAGCATGAAAGTGTAAGTGTGTGCAGTGAGCATGAAGGTGTAACAGTGCGTGCAATGAGCATGGTGTAAAAGAGTGTGCAGTGCGACGTGCAGTGTGGTGGAGTGTAGTATTGTGTGGCATAGAGCAGTGTAGCAATGTGGACATGCAATTTTACTTATTACAATTATTTCAGTTATTATTATGGGATCTTGCAGTATCCTCATAGTTTTAAAAAGCACAAAGCGCACCAAGGCGCAAAGGTTTCTTGGAGACTTGAGGCGCAATGCGCACATAAGGCGTGAACTTTTGTGAAGTGAATATGACTTTAGATGCACATAAATTTTTATTAAATATAATTCTATTGATAAAAAATAAATGTTCCTAATATTTAAATAAATATTGATAAAAAAAATAAATAAAATTATATAAATTTCAATATATAATTACAAATTTTTGCGAATAAATATATTTTAAAAAAATATATAATATAGGAGGCGCACCTCTTCAGTAAGACGCATACCTTGGAAGACGAGGCGCTATAGCTAAGAATTGATTGTCTTGAGCCTATGCAGCCCTTAAGCCCGCCTTTCACAACTATGAGATTGAGACTAGAAGAACATAAAGAGCCGAATCAGATTATTATTTATTTCTCTTATTTCACATTGTTAGTTGTGCAGTTCATGAAGGTAATCTCTCAAAAGTGGATGTGCCTACATGATTAAAACAAAGATGATATTATTATATTCTTTACTGATAGTTCTGTGAAAAATGATATCACAGTGAAATTCTAAATTATCATATTTTTATCTTCATGACAGAGATTTATTATCAAACCTTGTAGTATATTTATAAATTATAAACAAAAATTTAATAACTAAAAGATTGAGTGAACATAATTTTTAGTAAAACTAATTATAAAAATATAAAATTATACAATCATCTTGGCATCTTCAAATATGTTAGGTAATTCTGCTTCCACGTTAGTGATTTCACAGATTCAGAAGAAGAAAAGAATAAAAAACAACAAATAATATATATATCCACAACTACAATCCAACACAACCACAACAGAATCAAAACCACAACAAAAAATACAAAATAATGTGGTTCGCTGGTCATTCACCACGACTAATAACATCCACTAGAAAAATACTTATGTGTTTACAGATTATAACCAAATTATAAAACTCTCATAGTTTGTGAGCAGAAATAGTCACGATTAAAATCACCAAGAGAGGAGAAAAGACTGAGATGAACAGTTCCACAATAAAATTACAGCAGCGTAAAACAAAAATAAAAAACCAATTTATGTCAATACAGTTTTTCGATTTAGTTAAACAGAGCGGGTTGGATCACTCGGCGAACCAGGTTCTGCTCCAAGAATTCTACGATCGACTAATCGGACAGCGAGACCTCAATTATTATGTTATTGCTACATTCCCGACCTCTTAATATTTTCTTTCATGCACTTATATGAATATATTAAAACAGAACAATATTTTGGTTATATATCCAGTTATCAATACAAATTATATACAACAAAATTAAAATAAAATTTAATTAATAATGATGATATATCTCTCTAAATAAGATAGTCAAAGATTGTTCAGAGATATTTCATTTGTCGTTACTTGGAGGCAGGAAGAATAGCAATCATAATAGATGTAATGGCACGAGATTCTTAATATAATATATATGATGTTGAAAGAATTTTCCTATCGTGAAGTAGTATTGGAGTAATTTTCAAAAAAACAAACATGAACATTGCAGATTGTTGAGAGAGTAAGGCCTCGAGATGGCAAAAGATTCAAGCAACCCAACCAAGCATACATCCCACCACATGAAAACTCAAACTTGGCATGAGTGCCCTATCAAGACTAGACATGGGTAGAGACATTGTTAATTTGTGACCAAGTAATGATTAAAATATCGATTTCTACGCATATATCAGTACTTGAATTTTACGGATATATCGGATATATCAAAGATATATCGGTGTGTATTTGAATATGAGCACCAATCAAGAATAGATATATCAATTTTAATGAATTTATCGATATTTTAAATTTACAAATATATCAAAGATATATCGGTGGATATATCGAAAATTTTTATCATTAGACCCAAGCACTATGTATAATGTCGTGCACTGCTTTTTAAAGAAAGACCATTTAGATTCCATTGTTTGGCATAATCAAACTATTGTATTCAACCCGTGGATAAAATCCAACATTTGGCTTTTCCCAACAAAAATACTAAACAATTAAATATTTTTATATATGAATATAAAGATCATACCCGATGAACAATATTCCTACTTTAGCTAAAAGTCTGTATAGATTAATATCTCAACAATCTTACTCCTAGAATTCAAAAAGATCATATCTTATGAGTCTCGAACCCGAGACCTGTAACCTTTAGACGAAGACAATTATCATCACATCAAGTAAAAACTTTCACCAAAAGCATGCAGCACAAAGATTTCTAGGTGATTAGTTATCCTAGTAATATCCTTAAACAAATACTTTTAACTTCAAAATTTTTATAAGATACAGTATATTAATGTTTGTGCAATTGTACTAATTATCTGACTATTAATATATTATATATATTCTATGCAATCAATATAATTAGTTGATTACAAAATTATCTTTGGCAAGTTCACTCAAACACAACTCCTTTATACCAAGGTATTGGAAAAAAGTCCTTCGGACATGATGGGAGTGTAATATCAAAAAATTTAAAATAATACTTCATTTAGAATAACATAATGTAGTGTAGATTATATATCTTCTCTCTTACAGTAAAATTTCCTTCTAAATATTAGAGTTTGTTAAATTTTTTACTTGTTTATTCTCAACTTACTCATCAACAATCCACTACTAGCTAGTTAAAAAAATTATATCCTAATCTTAATAATATTTATATACTATAATATGCAATGTGTCAATTAAAAAAATATATCAGAGCTTCTTATTTTTCATGTCAACCAAATATAAATAAAAATTCATTATATCCTATACACTCAGAAAAAAAAGGAACCTGTTTGAGATAAGACAAAAACAAATTAAATATTTAATTATCTTTATTGAAAATTAGTCACAATATATGTAATATTTCTTATTCATGATAAATCACATATACTTTTTATTTTTAAAATATTTCATAAAATAATTAAAATCAATTTAATAAAATTATCAAAAAATAAGAAATAAAAATGCATTATAATACATGTGAATCAAATTCAACACACATAAATTGAATCATGAAATTATATATTAAACTTCTTATGCAGACACATCCCACAAGATAGAATTTCTAAAAGGAAAAAAAAATAGGCATCTGGTTAGGATGATTATGACATCCTATATGGAAGGAGCCTTCAGATATATTTTTAGAGAGATATAATTTTTACTAAAAATTACTAGATCAACCAGAATGCTTATCAACTTTCTCAATGCACACTCTTTTTGATTATTTAGCTCGTCTCCCAATATTTTAAAAAAACTTATTTTCCCAATAAAATATAAATATTTTTTACTAGAAACTAATAAAATTTTAGTGAATGTTGAAGTTATAATTTTTAAGCATGAGTTATTTTTTAGCAACTCTAACACAAGTAAATATCCAAAAGATATGTCTAAACTAATTGTTTTTCTACATTATGATGATATTCATGTATAGTCATCATATATGTCAATAAGTACAAATTTGTTAACTTTAGAGAGAGCAAAGTTCCTTAGAAGAGAAAATATCATTCAAATCTAGAAGACAAATAACATACGAGTCCATTCTAGTTTAAATTCATAATAAATTAGATAATAGGATACATGACCACCCAAGGGTCAGGACTTAGGACTTACACTAGTAAGATGTGACATGCACATGTTCAAACATAAATATGTCAACCAATGAGATAAATGAGCTAAACTACTGATCTACACTTCTGATCACTCATTAAAAAAAAGAAAAATTATAATCATCACTTGATCTAAAAGGTATTATTGTATACACGTCTTCTCTTTTCCCTCACTTCTTGAACTATTTTTCCAAACAATATTGGAATACCCAAATCTTATTCTAGAGTCATTATTTCATTCAAGAATACACCGAGCCGTGTTGGACAAGAAAGAAATATTTCACTCCAATAAGACATGAGAACTAATATAACAATCTACGCAAAAACCTGTTAATTGGTTGCAGGTAAGTATTCATTGTAAAGCATTGTCCAAATAAAAATATAGATCTTAAGACAAAACTTATTATGAGAAAATTAACTAAATATTTAATATGAACTATCATAACAATTTCTCTCCAATGATCAACATGTTCTCTAAATAAATTCTTATATAAAAAATATTTTTCTTTATAATAATCTTAAAAAGAAAATATATATGATCAAACAGCTGGGTTCAGAGGATGTACTACTACCACGACCTTCGAAAAGATATATTTTTTTTTAAATGTGAAGTGTTCATTATGAAAGCTAATCATGATGATAAAATAAATTGTCTAAAAATGAAACTCATTACAAAAATATCTATTTGAACTTTTAATGTTGATTATCAAAATATTTTCTCTTTAATAATCAAGGTGCGTTTCATACTAATACTCATATCACTATCAGTAAGACAAATATTATTTTAATTCATAGAGAGGGACATTAAAGAAGAGATACATATAGAGCAAAAAACCACCCAATTTTTGAAACCATACGAAATATTTAGATACGATATATAGAAAGTGGAAGATCTTATACAACTGAAACCAAACCCTAAAAGGATGAATTGCCAAATTTAATGTTATTATTACCTTGTTTGATTTTCACATGCATTTTATTTATTATTTATTTTCTTAGAGGACTTAGGATTCAATATTTATTTGTTGATTGTATATATAAATAATAATGAGAGATGATATTATTCATAATATTTTAATTATGAGAAATGATAAGTTATGAAACATTCATCTCAATAATTACTTTTAATCATAATTTCAAAATAAAAATCATAAATATTTTTTTAGGAATAAAATAATTTATAATCATAGAGATATTATATTATCATATAAAAGATATATGTTAGATACACAAAAAAATATCATTTAAGTCCACTCCAACAGTTACACCTACAAAGCTAATTAATGATCTTTTATATGATAGAAAATCTAATTAAATATAATGACTTATTGCTAAACAATAAATTTTTTGGATAAAACATTTTAATCTAGTTATTTAAAATATTTAATTGATAAAATTACAAATTTTATTAATAAGATTTAATTCCTTATGATTCTTAATGTATATTAAAAAACTATTAATGAATATGTTAAACATTACATGTGGTGCATCATGATGAAAAATTTTGAATTATATTTGAAAATACAAATGATAAAATTATTTACAATATTACAACTTATTAATTTATAAAAAATAATTAAACTTCAATTTTTTTTGTAAATTTATAAGAGAAAGCACTAAATTATAATATCAATATATGAATAACTTCACCCCTCTCATAGGGAGCTTAGCTGGTTAAGACTCTTGGCAATGTCCAGGAGGTCACGAGTTCAAGTCTTACCGGTGGAGGGTACTGGGGATATTATTTAGCTGCTAGGTTCTCCGGGGGCCCAAGGGGACATAAGGGTCCACGTAAATGGACATTGAAGCCATTGGTTCTCAATATATATTTGTATATATATGAATATATTTATATGAATATATATATATAAGTAATGCAACACTATCAATCATAGTTTCTTAATTAAACATAAGAAATAACAATGAGTAGCTAAAATGAAGAAAAAAAACTAAAAAAAAAAAAACTCACAACAAAAGTTGACTAAATATTTGATGATGATATATTAAAATGAGAAGATATTGACAGAGACAATGGGATAGAAAAGATTGTATGTCTATATTAAAAAAAATGTAACTTCAAGTTTTATGAGCATTTCTTCTCTTTCCATATTAAATAAAGTTGAAATAATTATATTTATAATTCATCATGAGAAGAGAATGTAATAGTATATCAAAGTGTCATTAATGATAAAAATGACTATTTTTTAAAATTTAAATGATTAGTAGCATTTTTTTATTTGCATTTCAATGTATTCTTAGTATTTTTTATTATTATTTATCACCAGTATTTATGTATATTCTTTTTTATATAGTATTTTTATTAAATCATTATAAATTAATACATTTGAAATTATAATATATACAATTTACTTTTAATTGAAGTTTATATATATATATAACATAAGGCACTCTCCTAGGTACAATTACTTTGCCTCATACAAGGATAAGGCATGATACCTATGTGTACCTTGCACTTTTTAAAATCATGGACTACACAATTCAAGAATAGCAAGGCAAGGCAAGACAAGGCAAGGCAAGGATGAAACATTTTATTGACATCAATAAACTTGTGATTATAAATAAAGTTTTTGATTGACACATGCAGTTCATCCTTAAATGAAGCACTACCCCATTTCTCATAGTCTAGTTATTCTGAATCTATCAAAATACATAATAAATCAAATCATTAGATTAAAAATATGCTTGATAAATATAAAAATCAAAAAATTAAAATAATAAAAAATAATATCTATCTAAATAAGATATACAAAAAAATATAAAAAATATATAACATGAATTGGGATAGCCAAAATGTAAGGTATTCTCATCAATAAAATATAAAAGAAAAAAGAAAAAAATAAACAAACAATATAATATCACCTCTCAAAAGTTGATATATAAATATCTAAAATATCAAATTTTTTTAAAAAAATAAGTTAAGATTTCTTCAAAATATTCGTGTAAATTTCTATAGACTTCTATGTCTTGAGTACACAAGCTTTAATATTAGTCTTGTCTTTAAATAGTAATCACAAAAAAAAAATTATCACAAATAATGGTAATATTGACAAGAGTAACACACTATAGAAAAAAATAATATAGTGACAATCTGCCATTGTTTTGCCATTCTATGATCATGTTGAATATAATTATTAAAATAAACATAAAAAACAAACGCATAGCCTTTGTTTTTTAAATATAAAAAAGAACAAAAAATAATACATTATAGACACTTCACACGTACAATAAGGAACTGAAGTAGAAGAATAATAAATAATAATTTTAACTTGTTTATATTACGTACAATTATTTAAGGAAAACAATAAATATCGTATTTTTTTTGCTTCTTCCAGATAATTATCACTATTGATTTCTAATGACACACAATGAGAGAGTAAGAAATACATACACCTAAAGTAAACATGCATGTTTGGGAGCTCTCACATTTGGATTGTGGTACTAGTGTGGACAGACTTGCGCAGACAACGAAGAGAGCAGTCTCATGACGAGCGGGCATTCTACTTCTCCCACGTCAATCACGTGCAACGAGTAAACTCATCTCTTTATAAGAAGTTTCTTCAACATCAGAACTTAATTTCACGTTTCTACAGAACCACTAGAGTGGATGTCTCCTCGAAGAAAGTTTCAACAGACCTCAAAAAGTAAAAAGAGTAAAATCATATACCGCTTGACTGTTTAGGCAATAATGTAGGACAAGAAAAATGCAACAATCCCAATATATGAGGAGCAAGGGTAGTTTTTTTATTTCAACACTAGCAGCAAGACCATCGTAAATTAAAAAACATTTAAACGTAAGATGTCAATTTGTTCTCACAATCCCAAACGGAATTGCATTGACTTGGATGAAAGCCAGGATGGAATGAAAACTAATCAAGTGAGGAATTATGAACCAACCTCTTTCAATGAATTAATGAAGCTCCATTTAACTGACTCTTCACCTTCGCAAGGGACCAACAAATCACTTGGATATCCTCTAAAATGAACCTGAAAAAAGAAATGAAAGCAACCTTGGAAAATTAGAATGTTTGTATTTGGCACAATGGCTATACTAAAGTTATCCTAATACGGCCACCAACATATTCATAAGTAAGCATACACACTTTAAAAGCCAGTCATTTAATAACTGTTGAGGTTTAGTTTATGTTTTTTATTTATTATTTTTTCATTTGTTATTTTTCATTATTCAAGGCACTCAACTTGAAGGCTATCCCAAATTTTATATATATAAAAATTTTATGCTGAATATTGAACTTTGCTTTCTCAAATTAATAAAATTTTAATTTTTTATCATTTATCAGCCCTCTCTCTTCTCCTTCCTTAGGTCCTAACCCTAATCCTACGCGAATTAGCATTGAGCATGTTATCAAATGATAGTTTTCGACTTAGTGGAGGCCACAACCAAGTGTGTAGGTTATGGCGCACCCTCTATCAGTGTTGGCGAAAATAATCATCACAAGTTTAACATGCCAACGATAGCACCAGGGGTTTGCGACAACGACGATAGCTATGTCATATTGTAACAATAAATAATCACATACAATGAGTATTTTAGAATTTTTCTTAGTGCTCGAAGACCATAGAAATTCCAAGGATGTGTTTCAGATGATCAAGAAGATCCTTCGTGGTTATTTTGACCATAAGATAATATTATATTTTTTAGCTATATAAATTTCTATTTTTGAGAATTTTACATAAAATTATAATATTTATAATTATTATTTCTAAATTGACATTTGTGTGAATGCCTGCAGTATTGTGAGAAATTAAAATTAGAATTAGTATATGATCACTATTAATAACCTGATAAAAATTAATGACGGATATTGATATATATTCTTTTTGTGCTACATCAATAAGGATATAATTTGCAACCCAAAAATACATAAATCATTTATTGAAAAACTCACATCGAATTAAGATTAATAAGTGGATGATGATTGATGCACAGCTACTGATGTACATATAGCAGTCATTTAGCTCCAACATATCAAATGTGTTTGGATAATGTGATACTTATATGAGAGTTTGAGATTTGGCCAATTCATTATAATCTTCATAAATATTTTATTTATATGATAATAAGGTGACTCATTATACAACTTTGACATGACTGCGGAAGATGACTATTAGTATGAAACATGTGTTGATAAGTAAAATGCATTGAAAAGATTCGACGATGAGATTTATAGCATCATTTACATGAATTTATCAAAAAGATGATATGTTACTTTGCAGACAAATTCTTAGAGAGAAGATATTTTTTTTTCTCATTGATTTATCAAATAGTGATTTAAGCAACTAAAATTATATCTTGATAGAATAAAGTTAGTATTATCAATCATAACACTGCAGTATTTTCATCACACGATATTTAAAGAACAACGAGAAATAGAATATGTATGCTATGAGGTAAAAAGACAATAAAGATATTTTTTTTTGTTGGAGGTTGAGTCATTCTCAAAAGAGTTGCAAGATGTTACACTCGGGATTACAAAAAAATTTTGGAGATTCAAAGATTATACATCAGACTACAAAACCTGCTCAATTTGATTCTTCTATAATCGTACCTGCTAGTATGGCTACACTAATATTTCCTCGGAATGAGTATGCCAAACTATATTCTTTGGGTGCTACTAGTTCAGGCACATCTACATACACTACATGTTCTGCACACTACCTCACTCCTAATTTGTTGGTAGTGGAATTGAGAGCAAATCACTAATAATCACACTCTTTTTATTCCTTTTATTGGGTCTAAAGCCATTGACTTGTCATGGACAAAAATATCATTGTCCAGATCAAGAGCACAATGATATCAATGATGATCATTTCTTTTTAATACATATCTTACATGCATCAAAGTTATAATATTATAGTCTATTTTTTGTCAATTACTTTAACAAGAAATAAGATTTTAACATTGTTCCTCTTCTTCAAGTATTTTTATATAAAAATATCAAACCAGACATATGACTTTACAATGTATTAAGAAAGATATTTATCTATTATTAATTAATTAATAAATCACTCTCAACTAACACATTCTCATTGGACAAGCTAACGATTCTAAAACTAAGAATCACAGTGAGTACTGCATATTAAGTAAAAATATATCAATTAAAAAATCATACAAAAACTTTTTATTTGACACATTAAGAAAGTACTAGAAAAGACCTATTTCATATGAATCACATTACATTTAGATATTATGTAGGATTATTATGTAGGATAGCTTTAGATATTTTTTAAACTTTTTTTAATTATTACACTCAATTTACATAGTTGTACACATTAAAATATGTTAGAGTTTTGCCTTTTTTATGAAATTTCATTAAAAATAAAAAATATGTTTGATTGTGTCATTGAGATGTTGAAAGGTCACAATACATTACAATGCACTTCATATTATTTTTTTTATTTCATTGAACATGATAAAATAAATGATCAAATATTTAGTGCTGACATTCTTATACTAGATGAAATAGCTGAATGAAAGAAGAATCTGATTGAAAAGGCTATGACGCTCCTACTCATAATTATTTGAAGACACAAGACACACCAAGGCATAAAAACCTTTAAAGCCTTAAGGAGTAAGGCATATTTAAGGCATGTGCTTTTTTTGAGAAGCGCAATCTACATAAAAATATATAAAAATTATATATTTCACTAAGCAATTATCTATAATTGTTATCTAGTAATAAAATACAATCAACTAAATAATATCAAACATAAAAATCATATAACAATAATATTTTCAATCATCATGAACATTTAAAATTATATAATAAAATAATTAAATTTTAATAATCCAACAAATAAAATAATTAGTTTGTGTCAAATAATGGTAGGGAGAAAATATAATAATTTATGTGGGGTGGAGATTTTAAAAATATGTGTTGGAGACATTTAATATTCTATTTTAATGTTTGTGTGATTCACTTTTGTGTGGCATGTATTGCATTAAGTTTTTTTTTTTGTTAGGGTAGGGGGTATTGCATCGGGTTCACTTTTGAGCGGGGAGTAAATTCCTAGCATGTCAAAAAATACCCCTACTAACCCACCATTTAATCCAGATATAAATTCATATATAAATATTAGTTCATTAGTTGATTTTACTAGATATACGAGAATTATAAAAAAAAATAATAAAGCTAATAATGATTAGGTCATATATTACTAATAATGTTAGTATAATTAATTATTTTTTTATATTTTCCTATATATATTCACATGAATTCATGGCTTAAGATTTTTATGTTGGAAAGAAAATTCTAAAAAAAAAAGAGAGAATATGTTTAGAGATCATTAGCATAATCTTATATAAATATATTTAGATTTTAGTTGAACTCTTATGATTAAGAAAGAAGATCCATCACAAATTTTTATATTTTCTTTACATGTAACCTCAAATTATGAAAGCAAAAAACAAACAGTTATTTCAAGATCTAATTAAGAAAAAAAATACATGACTATGACATTAATTACTTGTTAGCTCTAATGGACTAGTCAATTCTTTGAGAAGATTTGTCTATTAGTTCAATGTCTAATTATATTTTAGTTTGATAGTCTAACAACTAAACACATTGTTAACCCATTATTCCATGAGCAGAGAAAATATATTAAGATTTATTGACAATTTAAATATTTTTTTCTACTCCAAGCTGGGTATATATGAAATAAATGCCCAAATTGAAGAGAGAGGTTAAGGTTTGGTTTATCTTTTTAAATTATTATTTATTTCATTTGATTTTTTATTGCTTGAGAACTCAACTTGTGAGCTTCCACAAATCATATATATGATTTGTGTTGTATTTTGAATATTATTTTTTCAAATTAATTATATTTTATGTTTTCTCATTTCTCTTTCTTTGCTACTCCTTCCCTAAATCCTAACCCTAACCCTAAAAAAAGTAGTATCAAACAATAACAATGATAATATAAAATATAATCAAACTATCAAACAAGCTTCCCTCACTATTCTTAATTAATCCAAAGTGATATTTAAACAAATAATACAAACAAGTTTCAAACAACCAAATAAAATATTTTTCTATTATTTCAACTAAAGGGCATACCATTATTAAAGCAAAACTGGTCACCGTGAGATATTTTCATATTACTTCCTCATATCATTTATTGTCTAGACATCTTTTTAATTCGACAAACTTGCTGCATTTTGAATTTATAATCAACAATAAACTTCCTCTTATCCCATTCTAGCCATATCAACAATAAAATCTAACAACATCAGTTTAAGCACAAGAAAATTTAATAGGAAGCTCATGAGAACTACTAGAAAATTTAGAAAATCATTGAAATATGATAATTATACCATCAAATTGCATGGTCTTTCAGGCTGAGGGCATAGAAGGTCAAAAAGAACCCCTGTGGGTATGTACCTATGACATATCAATCAACAATGTAACGATAATATGGTAGCAAAAAAATTAGTTTTTGAAATTATATAAGGGAGTATAATAACAAATGTAATTAACAGATGGAGAAAAAAAAAGAATTTTTTTAAAAAATTGTTGAAACAATCAGAATCAACTCATACTTCAGAGGAACGTGAATAATTTTTAATCATAAGTCACAAAAGCAAAATAATCCAAAACAAAACAAGGATGCTCATTACACATGTCAAATCAACACCCAGGGGAGCATAATTTGTAACATTCTATCATAGCTCCTGCTTGCCACTAAATTTCACCAAATAACACATTTGGGACTCAAATTTGGTCATAACACAAATCATTAGGAGTTAGGACCACCAATTTGCTCTTGTAGTCATCTTGTGAATGAGTAAGGATATAACTACTTTGAGGCATGGAAAAGAGCATATGATTTCTTATATCAAGAAATACATTTTTGTCGGATACTCTATTACTCACAATGGGTATGGGCATTACCCACCAAATGACTATATGATCATTACATGTATGGACATGATATTCTTTATGAATTAATCATTTTCAATGACTCGATCTAATAGAATTGACATTCAAACACCATGATGAAAGAATCATTTTTTATGTTTAATTTTTACTAATCATGAAGTGGTAACCATTGCCCCTACCAATGCGACTATATCTGATACCTATGTTGCACGGATACGGCAAGGGAGCGCCGTGTCCACGTGTCCGACACGTGGACACGGCGACACGGGTCGGACACGCGTCAGATACGTGTCCGACCCGCCACGTGGCGTATCGGACACAAATCCGTATGCGATACGCCACGTGGCGTATCGGATACGCGTCGGAGACGTATCCGACGAGTTTTTCGGAAACAATTGTTTCCGAAAAACTCCAGACGCGTCGTTTACCTACCGACGCGTCGTTAGAGGGTTTCGGGAGGGGGTTTCGGAAAATCGGGTGGAGGGGAGGGGGTTTCGGGGAGGGGGGTTCGGGGAGGGGGGGTTTCGGGGAGGGGGGTTCGGGGAGGGGGGGTTTCGGAAGGGGGAGGGGGGGGGGTTTCGGGAGTGATTTTCGGGAGGGGGGTGGAGGGGGGTTTCGGAAGGGATTTTCAGGAGGGGGGAAAAAGGTTCTGGATGGGGGAGGGGGGAGGGGAGAGAGGGTGTTAGAGGTTTAAATTTTTTTTAAATTAATTTAAAAAACAGAATTTTAAATTATTTTAAAATACTGCATCTTATATTATTTTAAAATACTGTATTTTAAATTATTTTAAAATAATATATTTAAATTATATGTTAGAGAGAGTTAGAAACTGTAACGGGAGGGGGCAGGGCCGCAGGGGTTAGAGGGCTTAAATATATATTTTTTATATTTTAATTATTAATGTTTGTTTAATATATATACAAAATATAATAAACAAATAATTTATTTTAATTTTATTTAAGCTCTCTAAATTTCTATTTATCAAAATATCTTAGCATTTTTTTTATTTATCTAAATTTATGTTAATGGATAATATTTATATTTAATTTTTTTTTCATGCCGTGTCCTAGCCGTATCCGTATCCTAGTTTTTTGAAATTTGTCGTGTCCCCGTATCCTGCCGTGTCGTATCCCCGTGTCCGTATCCGTGTCCGTGCAACATAGTCTGATACTACAAGCATAGCTAATTTTGAAAAGTAATGATACTTTTATTCTTGATATTAGCAAAAAAAAAAAATCTTGTTTGTGTCCCATATGATGCGAGATATGAATCTTGCTAGAACGAAGAAGAATTTGAAAAATTATTTATCTCAACCTAAAAAAATACACCACATGGATACATCTTAAGCCTTCCCAAAGTCTACTGTCCTAACCGTTACTCTAGTTCAAAGTAATGACTTAAACCTTATAATTATTTTATAATAAGAACATAAAGTATGATCTACACAACACTCATTACCACAAATATTCTTTTATTTTCATTTTAATACTGCATATTCTAATTTTTTGTCATCTTTTGATAGTTGCAAGATTTGATATAATTTTTAAGATATTTTATTTATTCAGGATGAAGGAAAAGTAGAGGTGTCAAACAAAAGGTGTCGGGCCTCCCCAGCCAATTTTTTTCAAGCCCGACGGTGCTTTCATGTCGGGCCATGCACGACACGGTTACAATTCCGCGTCGTGCCTGGCCCGACGCGGTTTTGTGGAGTTCAGCACGATACGGGCCCACAGCACGATAAGGCCTAAATTAAAAAAAATTATGAATTCCGCGTGCCCGAACCCCTAATTTTAAAAAAAAATATTGATTTCAACATTGTACCGTACCAACGGGTCACGGTACCGTGCCGAGCCAGGCACGAAACGAGGCCCGGTTGGCCTCTGCACGGCATAGCACAATCGTGCCGTGGTCAGGCACGGCACGAGCACGGGCACAAAAAATTTCCGTGACGGGTCAGCCCAGGCATAGCAAAATCATGTCGTGCCTCGTGCGGGAGTGGGCCAGTTGACACCTCTACAAAAAAGTTGATCTCATCCAATTGTACTTGAGATCTCATTGCAAGATCCATGAAACAAATTAATTTGAATGAACAAAGCACAATCACATCCAATTGTACTTGAAAACTCATTCTGAAATATTTAGATAAGCATGCAATTGAATGCAAATGGGTTACATGGTAAACACTTTACATAAAAAAAAATTGATCAGCTCAAAGTAAAGTTGATAACCATGAAATTTATAAAAACTTATGATGTTACCTATTATATTATTTTTGGGGGCAAAATGACTACTATGAGATTGCTATTTTTTATTGTTACTTCCCATATATGAATTATATATCAATTAGATATGAGAATAGATTCCTCAGTGATGATCTCAATGAAGAGGTATTTATACAATAGTCACTACATCATGTTTTATTATTCATAAGAGCACAAGCATTATATGTAGAATATGAAAAATTATTTATAGCATTGAAATAATCTCCTATGGAATAGTTTGGCATGTTCTCTTTTCCACTAATCATATTCAACCTTAGATAATACAAGTCAAATTATGTATATTTTTACCTACATAGATCATGTCAATAGTTTATTATATTAGTAGTGCAAGTTTATAATATTATGATTATAAAAAATCATCTATTAAATATAACTTAACTAAAACTATTCATATCAATTGTATTTTACTTAGATATTTCCTACGTATTAAAATTAAATACTCAAAAAATATCATTTTTTTACTCAAATAATATATGTTTTAGATATATATTCTAAATTTTATATGATTGGATATACACTAGTTGACTCACCACTTGATAACAACATAAACTTGTTCACAAGTATCGATTCCTCGAGTGATTCTACGAAATACAAAATTATAAAAAATAAAACTATCTAATAGTGATCAATCTAGATACCATCTATGTTGTTAGTTGTTTGTATAATTATAATTAGTTAGTTCTTAAATTCTCATATTCATATAAATACAATTCTGATGATTCTAGTACATGTAAAAAAGATTTCAAGAAATAAAATTTCATTCAGAGATCTCAGATATAGCCAGGTAAAAATGATATCAAATATCAGTTGGGCTCCAATAATTATAGAAAAAATGACCTATAATATGATTATTTTTTTTTGAAAGAATCTTATCTCCTAAAATAATATGAAACAACCTATTATTTCCAGACCCAACAAAGAGATAAAATATAACAATATAAAATTGGCAACTTATAAGCTTCAATGATTCAGTCACTTCTTGAAAGATCTATACTTAACAATTGAGAAAATAAAATATGTTAAAATTGATTTTCACTTCATATGCGAGAAAATCTAGGATTATTCATTGTTAATAATATTTTAACGAAAATTCTCAGAGGATCATAAATTTATTTTTTACTCTTTCTACTTAAATATTGGCAATACTCAAACGTCAACTTGAAGGAAAATATTGATATTATTTTTAGTTGGTGAGTTTTATTTTTTTTAGTATTATTATATTGTCTGAGAGAACTAGAGATGTAGGTTGTTCCAAATCATATATATATTTGTAATTGTATTTTTCATCTTTTAAACACCAAGCACAACCAAAAATATCATGAATTATGCATGAGCCATCCCATAGCATAGCTCGGGTGATCTTGGGGTAGGATTCCTGACTTGTGTGTTGCAAAACATGCAGCACAATACAACTTCCATGTCAACCTATGTGGACTGATTTCAGCCCGACTTACCAAACTAGGCTAGCTTAGAATGAACTAGGCTAGCTTAGAATGAACTAGGCTAGTTTGAAATGAACTCAAAATAGTATAGGTTCCTACCATGCCTAGTACAATAATATGTCGGGTTGGGCATAGCCCAACCGGCCTAGCATGACCCACTATAACCTAGAAAATCAATGAGCCAACGGGCCTTGCTGGCTTGGCATGGCCCCTTGAACACCTCTAGCTTGAAGGGTTCCTTAATGTAATGAAGTTAAGTTTGATTTTTTTAGCTTATTATATTTATTTTTTTGTTTTAGTCAGAATGGAAGCATCCAACATATAAGCTGCTCCAACTTGAATATGTAGATCTTATTGTGATTTTTAAATTTTAGAATTAATGATAATCAAATCATTTTCCACCTCTCTCCTTTACACTCTTTTCTCATCTATCTCTCTCTCCCTCTCCTTTTTCCCAAAATCCTAGAAGTGTTAGGCTTGAATAGTGATTGATTAAATTAAATCTATGTATTTGTTGTATACGGTGTGTTTTGATAATCTATTTATATGATCAAATATTTTTGTTTTAATATTTGCTTGTAAGTACATGGAAGAAAATATTAAGAAGTTGAAAATACAGCAGTAATATAATAATGGAGGTCAGTGAGCAGAAAAAATTTTTGGAGTAGAGTCTTACCTGTCCGATAATCCGACCCGCTCCGATTAATTAAACCAAACAATTTTTAATATAAAATATTTTGTATTTTATTTTTTTGGGTTATTGTTTTTACATTCTAGAACTGTTCAGCTTCTCTCTCTCTTTCTTTGCACTATTTATCGCGACTGATTCTGTGTTGCACATACTGGAAGACTTCTGATTTTAGTTTAATATGTAACGCATAATCATTTTTTGGTAAATGTAGCTAGTCATGCTGAGCGACTAGAGAACCACGTTATTTCATACATTTCTGTTATGGTTTCTGTTTTGTTTTTATTATCTAATACTTGAATTGTGGATTGGGTATATATCATTTATTATTTTTATTATTTTTTCTTCTTCTGTATCTTAAAATCACAACTATTGAAGCGCAATTGCCCAACAGTATTGAATATTTCAACATATATGATATATTGTGGCTTTATGTATTTTTATATATTAATGATGTACTTAATCTTTATGTATTCCTTATTTATGTATGACGAGACCTGCGAGCTTGGGTTGCTTCAAAGTATTGATACTTAAGATTAACACATTTGTAGTTATCAGTTTATTGGACTCATCAATGTATTTGCACTTATCATCAAAAAAATTATATTTGCATAAATATCATAACATGCAAAATAGTTATAGGGCTCTATCTGTCTACGCAAACTCCTAATTTTTAAATAGCTTTCAGCAAGATTTTTTTGTGCTTCATTTTTGTTCAATAGTTATCGGCAAGATTTTTTTTGTTTGAACAATATGACAAAAAATTAAATACAATTGTTTACACATATAACTCAACCAAATTCCAAATACGCTAGGAAATAATATTGTTTTATTCCTAATACACAAGAGTAATTATTTTCACTCTTCCCACTTTACCTTTTATTTCACTTTTATTTCTCCATCAAGAGATTTTGAGCAACAATTAAGAAAAGAATAGAATGACAACGAGAATTGTGTAGCTTTTCAATCGTCGAGCGGAAAAGTAAAATAAACAAAAAAATAACAGTCCTCTAGTAAGTTCCTAAGCTTGGATGCAATAAAAGTCTGCGACAATTACCATTTTAAGGGCAAGCCGTTGTAGACAATTACCGAGTGCTTAATTTATTAAGGTTCCCAGGCCGACGGATTTTTATATAAAAAATTATATAACAAAAAATGATTAAATTACTATTTCTCAAAATAGTAAACTTGATATATTTAATGAACAATTTTTTAATTAGGATAGATTAGGATATATATATATATATATATACTTGTCCAATAGGATACGAATAAAAAATAATTATCCTAAATAGTGAGCAAGATTATGATAATTAATTTTGAGTATAATTTATTCGAAAATACCAAATATATCCTTCGACAATAAAGTATAAAAATTATCTTAGTTGCAAGCTGTGTTTTATTATTTTAAGGTCATTATCATCATTATGATCATGATTGCCGTCGGAATACAGAGGTAGACCATCATTTAATAATAACACAGACCTTCTATCATGGAAGACAAGTGGCTTGGGATAGTTATTCATTGAGCTCTCAATGGAGCCAGGTGATTTGGGAACTACGCGAGGCATTACGCGATTCATGTGTTTGGCATGGCACAGCCCAATTAAAAGATGTGCCTGGGCCAAACTCGTGTCGGCATGTAGCACAGTTTGAGCCATGCCGAGCCAGATTTCCCAGCATAGGAGGTGTGGCATGGCATGACCTAGACAAAAAACAAGCTATTTGACCATGCCGGACTACCTATTTTAGGATTAAGTTGGCATGACATTACTCATGCTAAAAACTATGCAGTACCCCAGCACAGCCCACTTGACACCATTAGTTCTGCATGAATATTATCATTGAACTAGCTTCTCTAGTACTCTCATATTGTTGATACCTTCTAAGTTACCCTTCAATAATTAGAATAAGACTTACACAAAAATTATATATAACAAACATGGTTTTGTCGGCATAAAGGTCACTCGAAAACTCAATATCATAAGTTAATAAACTATAATTAATTGTAATACCAACCTCAAACATGGAAGCCTAGAAACCAGGGAGGGTCTACTGCTAATATACCACTTCATGGCCCACCACCATTTAATATTGTAGTAGTCACCACATTAGGTTCCTCCATTAATCCTCTTATTTTAAAGTTTTTCTCCTAACATTATAATGTTGTGCCATCAACCCATCCTCTTCTTCTAGTTTTTATTTATGACATTCTAGTATTTGTCAAGTTTCATTATCTCCTTTAAAATATTTATCATCCTCATAAACTTTATGAAAGTTAGAGTCTCATGATATTTATGACAGGAATAGATATAAATTAGAAAGATTTTCAGTTGTACCATTTATCAAAAGTTTTTATTATTCATTCTTCTTTATTTGATTTTATTCATTCTTATTTATTTGATTTTATTCATTATGACCCCTAGGAGCATCCACCTATTCACACAAAAGGAGGATCTTAATATTATGTATCACTCATTGATGATCATACTCACTATTGATGTCACTATCTGATAAAATATTATTTTGAATTCTTTGACAGACTATACATTTTGTGATATTGTAAAAACTCAACACTCTACAATTATCATATGTTCGAAGTATGATATTGCCCATTGGTGATGAACATATTTATAATAAATTTAGTGAGTTGCTTATCTTGAATGAAATAATTCATCATACTCAACTTATAAATACTCCATTCCATGAATGACATGATTGTCTTACTGTGTCGTGCCCATTTGACAACTCTAATTCTATCCATCGCTTTGTTATAACATGACTAGATATTATCTTATTATTACTAATCATTTTTAGAGGGTTCTGATAGCTTGTTTTTTCAAGTTTCTAGTACTTTGGAAACCCCTTCTCATATTCTTCCTCATTTTTCCTTGCATTTTATTAATAATGTTTGTTCTAATAATATGATAGTTACTAACACTCTAGTCTCCGGAACACCTGAAGCTCCCTCTTCTATATGGTCCCTCGAGCTTTGTACAATATTGTAGATCCACCTATATGTTGATCCATGTGTTTATAAAGCTACACTACAATGTTATCATATTTTGCTTTTCTTTTTATTCCTCATCTTTTATTTCTTTTTTAGCTTCAACGCATTCTTTCTCTAAGTATTCGTCTAATAAATAGATCATTCTTGATCCACGCCAACTGTGAGTTATAAATGAAGAACTTTCTACTTTGTATAAGATAAATACTTAGGATTCGGTTTCTCTACCTCCTAATAAGAGTATTGTAGTTGTCCCAAAGTATGTAATATCAAGATTATATCTGATAGATTTATCAATCAGTTCAAAGCTAGGTTAGTTATAAGAAGATATTCACAATAGTATGATATGTATTATGAAGAGACTTTTCCTCTTGTTGCAAATTTGACTACTATTCAAACTCTTATTATTGTAGCTTTTCTAGTTCAACATTAATGTATTTTCACAACTTGTTAAAAATGTATTTTTGAATGGGGATCCCCAAGAAAAAGTTCACATGGAGCCTCCTCCTAATAGTTATCATGCTTCTTGCTATATGTATAAGCTAAGGAAAGTATTATATGGTCTAAAACAAGCACCTCGTGCTTGATTTGAGAAAATTCTCATTGTGATATACTATATTAGATTTGTTATTAGTAGTTATGATCATACTCTTTTTTTTTCACTCTCCCCCCAATCACCCCTTACAAATCTCATGATAGATGCATATGATAAACTTCCATACTAATCAATCATCTTGGTAGTGATTGTGACCATCTAGCTAAAATCACTTCAGCTATCCATCAATGGGCTGGGAAACTACTTTCAATTGCCGGCAGACTGGAACTCCTCCGCACAGTGGTCCACGGAATTGATGGCTATTGGTTCTCGATTTTTTTTACTTCCTACATATATTATCAAATCTATCGAAGGAGCTTGTAGAATATTTCTTTAGGGTGCCCAACCACATGGTAGATATAGACCTAAAGCCTCCTGGGAGAAAGTATGCCTTCCTACCCATCTTGGAGGCCTTGGGCTTTTAAATATATCTACATGGAATAGAGCCTTCTTTATAAAAACTCTGTGGAGGATTAACAACAAAGAAGACTCTCTTTGGGTTAAGTGGATACACCATATCTACTTAAAGGGTGCAAATATAAGGGAGGTGCGATGCTCAAGGGAGGATTCCCCATTCTGGAAGAGTTTGATTTCTGTTAGAGACACTATGATGCTTAAAGCCGGCTCCACTGAAGCTGCTAGATCCTAATTAAGAATATGGGATGAAAAAGGCAGAATCGTATGTAATGCTTATCATTTTCTTGCTAATTCTCACTCCAAAACAAGGAAATCAAGGGCGAATCTCATATGGACAAAGAAGCATATCCCCAAGCATGCGGTAAATCTTTGGATTGCCAAGCAGAGCAAATTCTGGACCAAAGACATAATGTTCACGTCCTCTAATGGCAGCTGCGAATTCTGTGGAATGGCTGAATCGTTCAAGCACCTCTTTTTTAATTGTGTGTTCTCAAAATTCATCCTTGAAGTATTACAATCATGGGCTACGATCGAAGGCGACATCCTTACCCTGCCAATGGGGTTCCGAATCCTAAAAAAGATGTATAAAGCCAACACATTGGAGATTAATCTTCGGAAAGCCACATTTGCTGCGGTTGTTTAACACATATGGAAAGAGAGGAACATGCGATATTATGAAGCAAAAGCCACGAATGCATATTCTTTAGTTAAGGAAATCAAAACTGAGATGTATATTATTTTTCACAAGAAGCACAAGTTGCTGCCTATGCCATAGATTGTAAAGATTTTTGATAGTACAGTTTTTACTTATCAAAAAAAAAAATAGTAGTGATTGTGACCAAGCACATTGAATTTTAGAGTTCTCATGAGATCTGGTGTATTAGTGATAGTTTAAATAGATATACTGATGTAAGCTGTATTCTCATTTCTTTATACATAGATAATATGATTATAACTAGTGTTGATATTGATGATATCTCATTTTTGAAGACATGATCAATATATGTTCGAGATTTTTTTGAGTGAGCAGCATTAGCTAGAATTATTGATAAAAAAACTATTGATACTCCCAATGATGTTAATGCAAATTATTCTTCTTCTAATTGTATCTTTGTTATTAGATAATGTTGTACTATTGTTAAGAGTTTGGGTATGTCTTTCTATTACTCATCATGATAGTGTTTATGTTGTTCATGTTAGTTAGTTTATTGTTTTCCCTACTATAGTTCAATGGGCAATTGTTCTTCATATTTCGAGGTATCTCCAAGATACATTCATTCTGAGTCTTATACATTTAGTCATCACTACTCTATAGTTGATTGCATACTTTAATGTTGATTGTGACAATTATCTAATTATCATAACTCATTTAATAAATTTTATATCTTCTTATGTATTTTTCTTATCTATTAGAAGAAAAAATAATAATTACTCTTTTTTATATTTTCAACAAAAAAAAAATATCATGCTATGATATCTACTACCAAAGAAATTATGTGGTTATATTGGTTACTTGTAGATACGTAAGTAATTAGTTCTCCATACTCCTTTGTATTGCGATAGCAATAGTAACATTTAGATAGCTCACAACTCAGTAATTCATGAACGAACCAAGGACATTGAATTTGATTGCCACATACACATTATTATCTCAAGCATCGCTTTATGCTATGTGTCTTCTTCTATGAAGCCTATAGATTTCTTTATCAAGACTCATTGTGATTTTTGTTTTCATTTTCTAGTTCACAAACTCTTAATTCTTATTGAAGTCACATTGTAACTAATGAATTCAAGAGAGAATGTTAATATATATATTATTTGTTTGATATGAATTTGATCTTTGAAGACTCGCTCATTTGGGTGGTTAATCTCTTGAATACATAATCATGAGGAATTTGAATTATTTTAAATTTTCAGCTTTTAAAGTAGATTTGATATTATAATATGTATTAATTATGTGTGGAAATACTTAAATGATAAATTATATAGACAAATTAGATCCGCTTTTAATTTATGTATATTCTCATCCTTTCTATCTTATTTATAATGTTTTAATATTCATATTCTAATATCTCTTGGCATTAAAAAAATTCTCACAACTTATTTAAATATTTTTTTTATTTAATCAATGAATATTTTAATGGTGAATTTGTATCTTGGTGCAAAAAACACAAAAAAATATAAAAAAACAACATTTTCTTTCAAAGATATTAAAAAAATACACCAAAACATAAAATAATAATATTTAGATGCACAAAATCAGAAACCTAATTTTACAAATAACTACACGTTAGATGTTTAAAAAATAAAAAGTAAACTAATAATATCACTTTCAACACTAACATGTTGAAAGTGAGATTCAAATCATTACCATTAAATATTTTTTAATCAAAAGTAGCACTTTACCTTATCATCAAGACTACACGTGAAACTAATTAACTATAGAAAATACTAATATATATATTATATAGAAATATATTAAATGTATTTATATATAATAAAATGCATACATACATAAATATATAAAAATAAACAGATACAAATATATTAAAAAAACATATATAAATCAACACGACATGATTAAACGACATGATTAAATATTGATTAAACGAGATTGGATGAGATCTAAACGGGTTCGGATGATAAACATGTCAACCCGTTTAACAGATTTAATAAATGAGTTGTGTTCGGGTGAGACATGCTAACCTATTTATAACCCGTTTAACCATTTAAATAAATGGGAAAATAGTTAAACGGGTGATTTATCGTGTTAAATGGGATAAACATGTGATAAACAAGTAAATGGGTCAAATAAATAGTTTATCGTATTAAGACGACTCAACCCAACCCAACCCATTAAAATTAGACGTGTTAAATGAGATCTGTCGTATTGCTCATTTATTAAATGGTTTATATTCATGTTTAGATTTTTTACTCATTTATTAAACGTGTCATATATGAGTTACATATTTTTCAATCGTCATCAATTTAACCCGTAATCATTTAACCCAACCTAATTCGTTTAATACCCCCACACACACACATACAGAAACACTTTCACAGAAATACCTTTTTATCAAAGATTAATATTTTGTTGTACCAAACTTTTCATAATTACAAAAAAAATACACCAAATTTAGAATAATTAATTATATTTACAACAAACATTTCATTAAAAAAAAAATATACCAATTTTTAAAATATAAAATTTTTGTAACCATATAAACAACTCTATCATACTTGTATAATTAAGATAAGCATATTAAAATATTTATATATTAAAAAAATAAAAATACATATACGAGCATACATAAATTTATGTGTATATATATATATATATATATGTTGGATTTTGGACAACTTGATTATTGCGTTAGTACTGTAATAAATACGATACAACATAGGGACGCATATGTTGTATATATTTAGTCAAATAATATAATGTTAATATATGGTTTATTGGACCAATTTAATGATCTAATACAGTTAAGGGTCCAATTGTCTAATTAATACAGTGTGGGGGCATAATCTGTAATTGTGCAGAATCCCAGGTTAATTACTTATTTGTTGATGAGTAAATTAGTAATTAACATAAATTAAATAATTGGGATATTGTCTTTGGTGAAAGTTGCTTATTTCATAAAGAGTTTTTCTATCTTCCTTGGAACACACGCGAAAACCTAAAGTTAAAAACATATAATTGAGGTTCCCCATCTGGCCCTAAAGCAACGAGCCACCAGAAGACATTCATTCCTCGATTTTAAGAAGAACATGGCATCATAATTAATCTTTATCTTATTATTAATAGTTTATTAATTTAATTTTAGATCATTATTATAATATCTATCAATAAAATTATTTATATTGAATTTATATGAAATATAATTATTAATATTATTATTACTAAATATTGTATTCAAATTTCAAAAAAATTTAAATATTATTATATTTTCAAAGGTTAAAACATATGAAAATGAGAAAAAATTACCAATTATTTTTTGTTATTTTATTGTCTAAATAAAAACTATAAACCATTAAATGTCTTAAAACATAAATCGTTAAACTCCTAAACGACAAAACCTCTAAATAATTAAAACATTAAACTAGTATGCATTAATAATAAATCATAAGTCTAATTTTAATTTTTATTCCGTATAATTTTTAATTTTAATTTTAATTATTTATTAGTTTATTTTTATAGAAATATTAATTACAAAATAAATTATTAGTGAGACACGTCTAATTTAAATTAAACCAGTATACCATAAATAATAAATAATAAATCTGAAAATTATTTTTTCCAATATAATTTAAAATATTCATTTTAATTATTTATTTGTTTATTTTTATATAAATATTAATTACAAAAATAAATTATGAGTTAGATAGATACAATTTATATAAATTATTTTTCATCAAAAAAATATAGATAAACTTTTTAAAAGAAAAAAAATTTCAAAACAAATAATTATTATTAGGTAATACATTTTCCTTTGCTATTGAATCATTTTAGGTTTTCATATTATATTTTAAGTAATATGAATCTTATTCATTATAGATTTTTAATTTATTTTTTGATAATTATTAGAATATCTATAAATAAAAATTATTTATATTGAATTTATATTATATATAATTATTATGATTATTATAGATAAATATTGTATTCACTCTTGAAAAAAATTTAAAATTATTATATTTTATAAATTTATAACCTTAAAATTAGAGAAAAAATAATTAAAATAAATATTTTATTATTTCATTTTTAAAATCAAACCTATCGACCATTAAATGCATACTTACTTTAATCAATAAGCTCATAAACCCCGGATTCCCTTAATACACAAACCTTTTAACATCTATATACTACTTAATGAATAATAAATCTCATTTTTATGTTTATTTATTATAATTTTAAATATACATTTTAATTATTTATAGCTTAATTTTTTACAAAAATTAATTACAAAATAAATTTCCAGTGAGACAAATATTATTTTAATAATTGATTTTTAATAAATAAAATAATACTTATAAAAAGAAGGAAAATTTTAGAAATTAAATAGTATTATTAGAAATATATTTTGATTTGATTTTGAATCATTTTGTGTCGTGTAAGTATAAGTTAATTAATATTTATATTTTTAATAATAGTTTATTAATTTAATTTTTGATCATTATTATAATATCTATCATTAAAATTGTTTATATTGAATTTATATGATATATAATAAGTAATATTAATATAATTATACATGATATTCACATCACAAAAAATTTTAAAAATTATTTTATTTTCAAAGGTTATAAACTTTGAAAATCAGAAAAAATCTAAAAAAAAAAATTTTATTTTTATTTTATAAATAAAAATATAAATTTATTAGTTTATTTTATAAATAAAAAATCAGAAAAAATCTAAACCAATAAACCACTAGATACTAATTAATAATTAGTAAATTTAATATTTATTTCAATTTATTATAATTTTAAATATTCATTTTAATTATTTATTAGTTTATTTTTATAGAAATATTTATTACAAGATACATTATGAGTGCGACAAATGTAATTTAAATAATTTATTTTTAATCAAAAAATATATATACTCTTATAAAAGAAGTAAAAATTTAAAAATTAAAAATTATAATCCAATATTATATTTTACTTTATTTTTAAATCAATTTGGGTATTTTAAATATTTTTTAAATAATCTCTATCTTATTATTAATAGTTTATTAATTTAATTTTTGATAATTATTATAATATCTATTAATAAAATTGTTTATATTGAATTTATATGATATATAATTATTAATATGATTATAACTAAATATTATATTCACATTTCAGAATATTTTAAATATTATTATATTTTCAAAGGTTATAACATATGAAAATTAGAAAAATTACAAATTTTTTTTATTATTTTATTGTCTAAATAAAACCTATAAACCACTAAATATCTTAAAACATAAATCGCTAAACTCCTAAACAACAAAACCTCTAAATACTTAAACCATTAAACTGATATACATTAATAATAAATCATAAGTTTGATTTAAATTTTATTCAGTATAATTTTAAATTTTTATTTTAATTATTTATCAGTTTATTTTTATAGAAATATTAATTACAAAATAAATTATTAGTGAGACACATCTAATTTAAATTAGACCAATATACCCTAAATAATAAATAATAAATCTCAATATTATTTATTTCATTATAATTTATAATATATTGTTTAATTTCTTATTTGTTTATTTTTATATAAATATTAAATACAAAATAAATTATGAGTTAGATAAATATAATTTATATAAATTATTTTTCATCAAAAAAATATAGATAAACTTTTTAAAAGATAAAAAAAATTTCAAAACAAATGATTATCATTTAGTAATTTATTTTCCTTTTCTTTTGAATCATTTTAAGTTTTCATATTATATTTTAAGTAATATGAATCTTATTCATTATATATTTTTAATTTATTTTTTGATAATTATTAGAATATCTATCAATAAAAAATATTAATATTGAATTAATATTATATATAATTATTATGATTATTATAAATAAATATTGTATTCACTCTTGAAAAAAATTTAAAAATTATTATATTTACAAAATTTATAACCTTAAAAATCTGAGACAAAATAATTAAAATAATATTTTTTTATTTCATTTTTAAAATGAAACCTATCAACCATTAAATTCATACTTACTTTAATCAGTAAGATCATAAACCCTGTGTTCCCTTATTCCACAAACCTTTTAACATCAAAAAACTACTTAATGAATAATAAATCTCATTTTTATGTCTATTTATTATAATTTTAAATATTAGTTTTAATTATTTATAGTTTAATTTTTTACATAATAAATTACAAAATAAATTTCGAGTGAGACAAATATTATTTTAATAATTGATTTTTAATAAAAAAATATAAGCTTATAAAAAGAAGAAAAAATTTAGAAATTAAATATTATTATTTAGTAATATATTTTGATTTAATTTTGAAATCATTTTGTGTCATGTAAGTATAAGTTAATTAATATTTATATTTTTAATAATAGTTTATTAATTTAATTTTGATCATTATTATAATATCTATCATTAAATTATTTATATTGAATTTATATGATATATAATTAGTAAGATTAATATAATTATACTTGGTATTCACATCTCAAAAAATTTTAAAAATTATTTTATTTTCAAAGGTTATAACCTTTGAAAATTTAAAAAAAATCTAAAAAAAAATTTTTATTTTTATTATATAAATAAAACCTATAAGCCACAGAATGCCTAAAAACATAAATTACTAAACTCTTAAACAAGAAAACTCCTAAATAATAAAACCAATAAACAGGTATTATCATATATAATAAATCATAAATCTCAATTTAATTTGTATTCATTATAATTTTAAATATTCTTTTAATTATTTATTGGTTTATCTTTTATAGAAATATGAATTACAAAATAAATATTGAGTGATACAAATATAAATTTAATAATTTATTTTTTAATCAAAAAAAAATACATAAGCTTATAAAAAGAAGTAAAAATTTAAAAACAAAAAATTATTATTTAGTAATATATTTTACTTTGCTTTTGAATCAATATATATAGGTTTTGCAATGATATTTTAATCGGTGTCAATCTTATTAATAATAGTTTAATAATTTATTTTTTGATAATTATTATAATATCTATCAATAATATTACTTATATTGAACTTAAATGTATTATAATTATTAAGATTATTATAACTATATATAATATTTACATTTCAAAAAAAAATTAAAAATTATTATATTCTCAAAGGTTATAAACATTGAAAATCAGAAAAATCCCAAAAATAATTTTTTATTATTTTATTATTTAAATAAAACTTATAAGCCACTAAATACCTAAACATTTAAATCTAGAGAATCCTAAACCCCAGAATCCCCTAAATACTTAAAGCATTAAACCTATATAACCTATATAATAAATGATAAATCTCATTTTTATTTGTATTCGTTATAATTTTAAATATTCTTTTTAAATATTTATTAGTTTATTTTTTATAGAAATATGAATTACAAAATAAATAATGAGTGATACAAATATAATTTTAATAATTTATTTTTTAATCAAAAAAAATATATAAGCTTATAAAAAGAAGTAAAAATTTAAAAACAAAAAATTATTATTTAGTAATATATTTTACTTTGATTTTGAATCATTATATATAGGTTTTGCAATTATATTTTAATTAGTTTCAATCTTATTAATAATAATTTATTAATTTATTTTTTGATAATTATTATAATATCCATCAATAAAATTACTTATATTGAACTTTGAAGTATTATAATTATTAAGATTATTATAACTAAATATAATATTTACATTTGAAAAAAATTTAAAATTTATTATATTCTCAAACGTTATAACCTTCAAAAATTATAAAAAATCACAAAAATAATTTTTTATTATTTTATTATTTAAATAAAACTTATAAACCACTAAATACCTATACATTAAAATCTACAGACTCCTAAACCTCATAACCCCCTAAATACTTAAAGCATTAAACTTATATAACCTAAATAATAAATGATAAATCTCATTTTTATTTTTATTCATTATAATTTAAAATATTCATTATAATTATTTTTTAGTTTATTTTTATTGGAATATAATTACTAAATATATAATTAGTGAGACAGATATAATTTAAATACATTATTTTTTATGAAAAAAAAATATAAGCACATAAAAATAAACAAAATTTCAAAATTTAAAATTTTATTTAGTAATATGATTTCCTTTGATTTTGAATTATTTTGGTTCTTCAAATATATTCTAATTAATATCTATCTAATTAATTATAGTTTATTAATTTATTTTTTTGATCATTATAATAAAATATAACAAATATAATTATTAAGATTATTATAATTAAGTATTGTATTCATATTTTAGAACTATTACAAAATTATTATATTTTCAAAGGTTATAACCTTTGAAAATCACGGGAAATTCATAAAAATAAATTTTTATTATTTCATTGATTAAATAAAACCTATAAACACCAAAATATGTTAACATATAAATCAATAAACTCCTTAACCCCAAAACAACAAAAAAACTTAAACAATTAAATAGTTATACCCTAAATAATAAATTATAAATCTCATTTTTATTAGTATTCAATATAATTTTAAATATATATTTTAATTATTTATTAGTTTATTTTTTTAGAAATATAAATTAAAAAATAAATTATTAGTAAGAAAACTATAATTTAAATAATTTATTTTTCATAAAAAAAAATATATGGTTATAAATGGATAAAAAAATTTAAAGATTTAAAATTGATATTTAGTAAAATATTTCACTTTGATTTTGAATCATTTTAGGTTTTGCAAATGTATTTTAAACAATATTTATCTTATTAATAATTGTTTATTATTTTTTTATGATCATTAATATAATATATATAAATAAAATAGTTTATATTGAATTTATATGATATATAATTAATATGATTATTATAACTTCATATTGCATTTACTTTTCAAAAAAAAATTAAAACGTATTATATTTTCAAAGGTTATAACCTTCAAAAATGATAAAAAATGACAAAAATAAATTTTTGTTATTTTATTTTTTAAATAAAAACCAATAAACCTCTAAATGACTAAATACTATAATGACTAACTCTTAAACCCTGAAGCCCATAAATAATTAAATTATTAAATTAGTATAGTCTAAATAATAAATCATAAATCTAATTTTTATTAGTATTAATCATAATTTTAAATATTCATTTTTATTATTTATCAGTTTATTTTTATAGATATATTAATTATAAAATAAATTATTAGTGAGACAGATATAATTTAAATTATTTATCTTTCATCACAAAAAAATATGCTTAGAAAAAGAGTCAAAATTTTAAAAATAAAAAATTATTATTTAGTAATATATCTTATTTTGATTTGAATCATTTTAGATTTACAATTATATTTTATTTTATATCATTCTTATTATACTAGTTTATTAATTTATTTATTGATCATTATTATAATATATATTAATAAAATTATTTATATTTAGTTTATATTATATATAATTATTGAGATTATTATAACTAAATATTACATTCACATTTTAAAAAAATTAAAATTATTATATTTTGGAAGGTAACAACCTTCGAAGATTAAAAAAAAAATCAAAAAATCAAATTTTTTGTTTTTTTCATTCTTTAAATAAAAAATATAAATCACTAAAGGTCTAAAACATTAAATCACTATAATTATTTATTAGTTTATTATTATAATTCTAAATTCTAAATTCTAAATACTTAAACACATAAATCACTATTATAAATCACAAAAGGTTATTTGAATTCATTATAATTCTAAATAATCATTTAATTATTTATTAGTTTATTATTATAAATTATATATTATAAAATAAATCATAAGAAAAATATAATTTAAATAATTTATTTTTATAACAAAAATATAAACTTATAAAAAAAAGCAAATATGAAAAAAAAATATTATTTAATAATATATTTTACTTTGATTTTGAATAAATTTATGTTTTGCAAATATTTTAAATAATATCAATCTTATTAATAATAATTTATTAATTTATTTTTTGTTCATTATTATAATATATAACAATATAATTATTTATATTGAATTTAAATGACTTATAATTATTAAGATTATTATAACTAAATATTAAATTTACATTTGAAGAAAATTTAGAAATTATTATATTTTGAAAGGTTATAACCTTCAAATATTTGAAAAAATAATAAAAATAAATTTTTTGTATTATAATTGTTTAAATAAAACTTATAAACTACTAAATGCCTAAACACTTAGATCTCTAAACTCTTAAACACAAAAGCACCTAAATAATTAAAACAAAAAACTCATAAATCTTAAATATAATTTAAATAATTTATTAAAATATTAATCACAAAATAAATTATGAGTAATACAAATATAATTTAAATAATTTATTTTTCATCAAAAAAATATAGTCTTATAAAAAGAAGCAAAAACTAAAAACAAAAATTATTATTTAGTAATAAATTTTAATTTGATTTGAATAATTTTAGGTTTTTCAATTATATTTTAATTTATATCTATCATATTAATAATGGCATATTAATTCTTTTTTTTGATAATTGATAACATATCTATCAATAAAATTATTTATATTTAGTTTATATTATTGTATTAATATTTTTAAAAAATTTTAAAATTATTATATTTTCAAAGGTTATAACCTTTGAAAATGTGAGAAAATATCAAAAATAATTTTTATTTGTTATTTCATTTTTAAATAAAACATATAAACCACTAAATCCCTAAACACTTAATCAATAACTACTAAATCTTGAAAAACCTAAATAGATAATGCTTTTAAACACTATACCCTAAATAATAAATAATAAATCTCAATATTATTTTTTTCATAATAATTTAAATATTCCATTTAATTATGTATTCGTTTATTTTTATATAAATATTAATTACAAAATAAATTATGAGTTAGACAAATATAATTTATATAAATTATTTTTTATCAAAAAATATAGATAAACATATAAAAAGAAGAAAAAATTTAAGAACAAAATTTATTATATATTAATATATTTTCCATTCCTTCAGAATCATTTTAGGGTTTATAATTATATTTTAATTGATATCTATCTTATTAATAATAGATTATAAATTTATTTTTGATCATTATTAGAAAATTATCAATATAATTATTTATGTTGAATTTATATGATAATAAATATAATGATTTTTATAACTAAATATTGAATTCACTTTTGAAAAAAATTTAAAATTATTATATTTTAAAAGGTTATAACCTTTGAAAATATCAAAAAATAATAAAAATAAATTTTTTGTTATTTTATTTTTTAAATAAAACATGTAAACCATTAAATGCATACACAGTTAAATAAATCCTATAACCTTTGAAAATATTTTTTGATCATTATCAGTAAACTCCTAAACCCCGTAATGCATGAATACATAAATCATTAAATCACTATATACTATTTAAAAATAAGTAAATCTAATTTTTATTTCTATTTGTTATAATTTTAAATATTCATTTTAATTATTAATAGTTTCTTTTTATAGAAATATCTAGTACAAAATAAATTAAGACTGCGACAAATATAATTTAAATAATTTATTTTTAATCAAATATATATATATATATAGGCTTATAAAAGAAGTAAAAAATTAAAAATTAAAAATTATTATCCGGTAATATATTTTACTTTAAATTTGAATCAATTTGGATTTTGTAAATATTTTTTAATTATATCTATCTTATTATTAAAAGTTTATTAATTTAATTTTTGATAATTATTATAATATCCATCAATAAAATTGTTTATATTGAATTTATATGAAATATAATTATTAATATTATTATAACATAAGATTGTATTCACATTTCAAAAAATTTTAAATATTATTATATTTTCAAAGGTTATAACCTATGAAAATGAGAAAAAATTACAAATTTTTTTTTGTTATTTTATTGTTTAAATAAAACATATAAACTACTTAATGCCTTAAAACATAAATCGCTAAACTCATAATCAACAAAGCCTCTAAATACTTGAACCATTAAACTTGTATCCATTAATAATAAATCATAAATCTCATTTTAATTTTTATTCAGTATAATTTTAAATTTTTATTATAATTATTATATGTTTATTCTTATAGAATATTAATTACAAAATAAATTATCAGTAAGACAGATCTATTTTTAAATTAAACCGGTGTACCCTAAATAATAAAGTATACATCTCATTTTTTTTATTATAATTTTAAATATTCAAATTTTATTATTATTTGTTTATTTTTATATAAATATTAATTACAAATAAATTATGAGTTACACAAATATAATTTATATAAATTATTTTTCATCAAAATTAATATAGATAAACTTTTTAAAAAAAATATAATTTTCAAAACAAAAAATTAATATATAGTAATATATGTTGCTTTGCTTCTGGATCATTTTAGGTTTTGTAATTATATTTTGATTGATATCTATATAATTAATAATAGATTATTAATTTATTTTTTGATCATTTTTAGAATATTTATCATTAAAATTGTTTATATTGAATTTATATGATATATAAAATAATGATTATTATAACTAATATTGAATTCACTTTTGAAAAAAATTTAAAAATTATTATATTTTCAAAGACTATAACCTTTGAAAATATCAAAAATAATAAAAATAATTTTTTGTTATTTTATTTTTTAAATAAAACCTATAAACCACTAAATTCACACACAGTTAAATCATTAAACTCCTAGACCCCGTAATGCCTAAATAGATAAACCATTAAAATGATATATGCTCCTTAATAATTAGTAAATTTAATATTTATTTCAATTTATTATAATTTTAAATATTCATTTTAATTATTTATTAGTTTATTTTTATAGAAATATTTATTGCAAAATAAATTATAAGTGCGACAAATATAATTTAAATAATTTATTTTTAAGAAAAAAAAAATATATATGCTTATAAAAGAAGTAAAAACTTAAAAATTAAAAATTATTATCTAGTATTATATTTTACTTTAATTTTGAATCAATTTGGGTTTCGTAAATATTTTTTAATTAATTTCTATCCTATTATTATTAGTTTATTAATTTAAATTTTGATCATTATTATATATCTATCAATAAAATTATTTATATTTAATTTATATGATATATAATTATTAATATTATAACTAAATATTTTATTCACATTTCAAAAAAATTTTAAATATTATTATATTTTCAAAGGTTATAACTATGAAATGATAAAAAAGTACACAATTTTTTTTGTTATTTATTGTTTAAATGAATCCTATAAACCACTAAATGCCTAAAGACATAAATCACTAAACTCTTAAACAACAAAACCTCTAACTACATAAACCATTAAATTGTATACATTAATAATAAATCATAAATATCATTTTAATTAGTATTCAGTATAATTTTAAATTTTTATTTTAATTACTCATCAGTTTATTTTTATAGAAATATTAATTTCAAATAAAAATTAGTGATACAAATATAATTTAAATTAGACCAGTATGCCCTAAATAATAAATATTAAATCACAATATTATTTATTTCATTATAATTTAAAATATTTTTTTTTATTAGTTATTGTTTGTTTTATATAAATATTAATTACAAATAAATTATGAGTTAGATAAATATATTTTATATAAAATATTTTTCATAAAAAAATACAGATAAACTTTTTAAAGAAGAAAAAAATTCAAAAGAAAAAATTATTATATAGTAATATATTTTGCTTTGCTTCTAGATCATTTTAGGTTTTTTAATTATATTTTAATTGATATCTATCTTATTAATAATAGATCATAAATTTATTTATTGATTATTATTAGAATATTTATCAATAAAATTTTTATATAGAATTTATATGATATATAAATATAATGATTATTATAACTAATTATTATATTCATTTTGAAAATAATATAAAAATTATTATATTTTCAAAGGTTATAACCTTTAAAAATATCAAAAAATAATAAAAATAATTTTTTAGTTATTTTATTTTTTAAATAAAACCTATAAACCACTAAATGCACACACAGTTAAATCAGTAAACACATAAATCCCCTAATGTCTAAATACATAAACCATTAAACCGCTATAAACTAGTTAATAATTAATAAATATAATTTTTTTTTTAATTTATTATAATTTTAAATATTCATTTTAATTATTTATTAGTTTATTTTTATAGAAATATTTACTACAAAATAAATTATGAGCGCCACAAATATAATTTAAATAATATATATTTAATCAAAAAGTTATATACGCTTATTAAAGAAATAAAAATTTAAAATAAAAAAATTATTATCCAATAATATATTGTAGTTTAATTTTGAATCAATTTGGGTTTTGTAAATATTTTTTAATAATCTCTATCTTATTATTAATAGTTTATTGATTTAATTTTTGATTATTATTATAATATTTATAAATAAAATTGTTTATATTGAATTTATATGATATATAATTATTAATATTATTATAAACTAAATATTGTATTCACATTTCAAAAAATTTTAAATATTATTATAATTTCAAAGGTTATAACCTATAAAAATGAGAAAAAAATTACAAAATTTTTTTTAGATATTTTATTATGTAAAAAAAACCTATAAACCACTAATACATTAAAACATAAATCGCTAAAATCCTAAACCGACAAAACCTCAAAATACTTAAACCATTAAACTGGGATGCATTAATAATAATCATAAATCTCATTTTAATTTTTATTCAGTATAATTTAAATTTTTATTTTAATTATTTATCAGTTTATTTTTATAGAAATATTAATTACAAAATAAATTATTAGTGAGACATATCTAATTTAACTTAGACCAGCATACCCTAAATAATAAATAATACCTCTCAATATTATTTTTTTCATTATAATTTAAAATATTCATTTTAATTAGTTATTTCGTTATTTTTATATAAATATTAATTACAAAATAAATTATGAGTTAGATAAATATAATTTATATAAATTATTATTAATCAAAAAAATATACATAAACTTTTTAAAATAAAATAAAATTTCAATACAAATAATTTTTATTTAGTAATATATTTTACGTTCCTTTTGAATCATTTTAGGTTTTCATATTATATTTTAAGTAATATGAATCTAATTCATTATAGAGTTTTAATTTATTTTTTAATAATTATTAGAATATCTATCAATAAAATTCTTTATATTAAATTTATATTATATATAATTATTATGATTATTATAAATAAATATTGTATTGACTCTTGAAAAAAATTTAAAAATTATTATATTTTCCAAGGTTATAACCTTAAAAATCTGAGAAAAAATAATAAAAATAAATTTTTTGTTATTTCATTTTTTAAATAAAACCTATAGATCATAAAATGCATTATTACTTAAATCAGTAATCTCATAAACCAAGGAACCACTAAATACATAAACCTTTTAACATCTATATACTACTTAATGACTAATAAATCTCATTTTTATGTCTATTTTTTATGATTTTAAATATTCATTTAATTATTTATAGGTTTATTTTTTACAAATTTAATTAGAAAATAAATTTTGAGTGAGACATATTATTTAAATAATTGATTTTAATAAAAAAAATATAAGCTTATAAAAAGAAGAAAAATTTTAGAAATTAAATATTATTATTTCTAATAATAGTTTATTAATTTAATTTTTGATCATTATTATAATATTTATTATTAAAATTGTTTATATTGAATTTATATGATATATAATTAATAAGATTAATATAATTATACTTAGTATTCACATTTCAAAAAATTTTAAAAATTATTTTATTTTCAAATGTTATAACCTTTAAAAATCAGAAAAAATCTAAAAACAAATTTTTTTATTTTTATTATATAAATAAAACCTATAAGCCACAAAATACCTATAAACATAAATTACTAAACTCCTAAACAACAAAACTCCTAAATAATCAAACCAATAAACCGGTATACCATATTTAATAAATCATAAATCTCATTTTAATTTGTATTCATTATAATATTATATATTCATTTTAATTATTTATTAGTTTATTTTTTATAGAAATATTTATCACAAAATAAATAATGAGTGAGATAAATATAATTTTAATAATTTATTTTTAATCAAAAAAAATAAAAGCTTATAAAAAAAGTAAAATTTTAAAAACAAAAAATTATTATTTAGTAATATTTTTTACTTTGATTTTAAATCATTATATATGGGTTTTTCAATTATATTTTAATTGGTATCAATATTATTAATAATAGTTTATTAATTTATTTTTTGATCATTATTATAATATCTATCAATAAAATTACTTATATTGAATTTAAACGTATTATAATTTTTACGATTATTATAACTAAATATAATATTTACATTTAAAAAAATTTAAAAATTATTATATTTTCAAATGTTATAACATTTGAAAATGATAAAAAATCACAAAAATAATTTTTTATTATTTTATTATTTAAATAAAACTTATAAACCACTAAATACCTAAACATTTAAATCTATAGACTCCTAAACCACAGAACCCCCTAAATACTTAAAGCATTAATCCTAAATAACCTAAATAATAAATGATAAATCTCATTTTTATTTGTATTCATTATAATTTTAAATATTCATTTTATTTATTTTTTTAGTTTATTTTTATACAAATATTAATTACAAAATAAATAACGAGATAGATATAATTTAAATAAATTATTTTTTATTAAAAAAATATAAGCTCATAAAAATAAACAAAATTTAAAAATTTAATATTTTATTTAGTAATTTAATTTACATTGATTTTGAATTATTTTGTGTTCTGCAAATATATTTTAATTAATATCTATCTAATTAATAATAGTTTATTAATTTATATTTTGATCATTATAATAAAATATATTATAAATTTTTTTATATTGAATTTACAACAAATATTATTATTAAGATTATTATAACTAAGTATTGTATTCATATTTTAGAACTATTAATACTTATTATATTTTCAAAGGTTATAACCTTTGAAAATCACGAAAATTCATAAAAATATTTTTTTTGTAATTTCATTGATTAAATAAAACTTATAAACACCAAAATGCGTAAACATATAAATCAATAAATTCCTTAACCTCAAAACCACAAAAAACATAAACAATTAAATAGTTATAGCCTAAATCATAAATCATAAATCTCATTTTTATTAGTATTCAATATAATTTTAAATATACATTTTAATTATTTATTAGTTTATTTTATAGAAATATAAATTAAAAATTAAATTATTAGTAAGAAAACTATAATTTAAATAATTTATTTTTCATAAAAAAAAATATATGCTTATAAATGGATAAAAAAATTTAAACATTTAAAATTGATATTTAGTAAAATATTTCACTTTGATTTTGAATCATTTTAGGTTTTGCAAATGTATTTTAAACAAAATTTATCTTATTAATAATTGTTTATTATTTTTTTATGATCATTAATATAATATATATAAATAAAATAGTTTATATTGAATTTATATATTATATATAATTAATATGATTATTATAACTTCATATTGCATTTACTTTTCAAAAAAAAAATTAAAAAGTATTATATTTTCAAAGGTTATAACCTTCAAAATTGAGAAAAAATGACAAAAATAAATTTTTATTTAATTTAATTTTTTAAATAAAACCAATAAACCTCTAAATGACTAAAAACTAAAATGACTAACTCCTAAACCCCGAAGCCCATAAATAATTAAATTATTAAATTAGTATAGTCTAAATAATAAATCATAAATCTAATTTTTATTAGTATTAATCATAATTTTAAATATTTATTTTTATTATTTATCAGTTTATTTTTATAGATATATTAATTATAAAATAAATTATTAGTGAGACAGATATAATTGAAATAATTTATCTTTCTTCAAAAAAATATATGCTTAGAAAAAGAGTCAATTTTAAAAATAAAAATTATTATTTAGTAATATATCTTATTTTGATTTTGAATCATTTTAGATTTTACAATTATATTTTATTTTATATCATTCTTATTAATACTAGTTGATTAATTTATTTATTGATAATTATTATAATATATATTAATAAAATTATATATATTTAGTTTACATTATATATAATTATTGAGATTATTATAACTAAATATTATATTTATATTTAAAAAAATATAAAAATTATTATATTTTCAAAGGTTACAATCTTCAAAAGTTAAAAAAAATCAAAAAATTAAATTTTTTGTTTTTTCAGTCTTTAAATAAAAATTATAAATCACTAAAGGTCTAAACAATTAAATCACTAAACTTCTAAACCACAAAATACCTAAATACTTAATTTATAAATCCGGTATATCCTAATATAATAAATAATAAATATCAATTTTATTCGTATTTATTATAATTTTAAATAATCATTTTAATTATTTATTAGTTTATTATTATATTTTTATAATTTACGAAATAAATTATGAGTATGACAAATATAATTTAAATAATAATTTTAATAAGAAAAATATAAACTTATAAAAAAAGCAAAATATTAAAAAAATTATTATTTAGTAATGTATTTTACTTTGATTTTGAATAAATTTAGATTTTGCAAATATATTTTAAATAATATCTATCTTATTAATAATATTTTATTAATTTATTTTTTGATCATTATTATAATATCTTGCAATGTAATTATTTATATTGAAATAAATGACTTATAATTATTAAGATTATTATAGCTAAATATTATATTTATATTTGAAAAAAATTTAGAAATTATTATATTTTCAAAGGTTATAAACTTCAAATATTAGAAAAAATAATAAAAATAATTTTTTTGTTATATCATTGTTTAAATAAAATTTATAATCCACTAAATGCCCAAACACTTCAATCTCTAAACTCCTAAACACAAAAGCCCCTAAATAGTTAAACATTTAAACTCGAAAATCTTAAATATAATTTAAATAATTTTTTAAATTATTAATTACAAAATAGGTTTTGCAATTATATTTTAATTTATATCTATCATATTAATAATAGCATATTATTTTTATTTTTTGATAATTGATACCATATCTATAAATAAAATTGTTTAGATTTAGTTTATATTATATATAATTATAATGATTATTATTACTAAATATTGTATTCACATTTTTAAAAATTTTAAAATTATTATATTTTCAAATATTATAAACTTTGAAAATGTGAGAAAATATCAAAAATAATTTTTTTGTTATTTCATTGTTTAAATACAACCTATAAACCACTAAATGCCTAAACACTTAAATCAAAAACTCCTAAATAGAAAATCCTTTTAAACTGTATACCCTAAATAATAAATAATAAATCTCAATATTATTTTTTTCATTATAATTTAAAATATTCATTTTAATTATTTATTCATTTATTTTTATATAAATATTAATTACAAAATAAATTATGAGTTAGACAAATATAATTTATATAAATTATTTTTCATCAAAAATATAGATAATCTTATAAAAATAAGAACAAATTTAAAAAGAAAAATATATTATATAGTAATATATTTTGCTTTCATTCTGAATCATTTAAGGTTTTTTAATTATATTTTAATTGATATCTATCTTATTAATAATATATTATAAATTTATTTTTGATCATTATTAGAATATTTATCAATAAAATTATTTATATTGAATTTATATGATAAATAAATATAATGATTTTTATAAATAAATATTCAATTAACTTTTGAAAAAAATTTAAAAATAATTATATTTTCAAAGGTTATAACCTTTGAAAATATCAAAAAATAATAAAAAAAAAATTTGTTATTTTATTTTTTAAATAAAACCTATAAACCACTAAATACATATCAGTTAAATCAGTAAACTTCTAAACCCCGTAATAACTAAATACATAAACCATTAAACCGCTATATACTACTTAATAATTAGTAAATATAATTTTTATTTCTATTTATTATAATTTTAAATATTCATTTTAATAATTTATTAGTTTATTTTTATAGAAATATTTATTACAAAATAAATTATGAGTGCGACAAATATAATATAAATAATTAATTTTTAATCAAAAATATATATATATACGCTCATAAAAGAAGTAAAAATTTAAAAATTAAAAATTATTATCCGGTAATATATTTTACTTTAATTTTGAATCAATTTGGGTGTTGTAAATATTTTTTAATTAATTTCTATCTTATTATTAATAGTTTATTAATTTAATTTTTGATCATTAATTTAATATCTATCAAAAAAATTGTTTATATTGAATTTATATGATATATAATTATTAAGATTAATATAATTATACATGGTATTCACATTTCAAAAAATTTTAAAATTTATTTTATTTTCAAAGGTTATAACCTTTGAAAATCAGAAAAAAAAATTTTATTTTTATTATATAAATAAAACCTATAAACCACTTAATGCCTAAAATCATAAATTGCTAAACTCCTAAATGACAAAACCCCTAAATACATAAACCATTAAACCGGTATACCATATATAATAATTTATAAATATCATTTTAATTTGTATTAATTATAATTTTAAATATTCTGTTTAATTATTTATTAGATTATTTTTATAAAAATATTAATTACAAAATAAATAATGAGCGAGACAAATATAATTTTAATAATTTATTTTTAATCAAAAATAATATACAAGATATAAAAAGAAGTAAAAATTTAAGAATAAAAATTTATTATTTAGTAATATATTTTACTTTGATTTTGAATCATTATAGGTTTTGTAATTATATTTTAATTACTATCAATCTTATTAATAATAGTTTATCAATTTATTTTTTGATCATTATTATAATATCTATCAATAAAATTACTTATATTGAATTTAAATTACTTATAATTATTAAGATTATTATAACTAAATATTATATTTACATTTGAAAAAAATTTAGAAATTATTATATTTTCAAAGGTTATACCCTTCAAAAATGATAAAAATCAAAAAAATAATTTTTTGTGATTTTATTATTTAAATAAAACTTATAAACCACTAAATGCCTAAACATTTAAATCTCTAGACTCGTAAACCCCAAAATCTCTAAATACTTAAACCATTAAACATATATAACCTAGATAATAAATAATAAACCTCATTTTTATTTGTATTCATTATAATCTCTAGACTATAAGTCATGCTGGGACATAGTTAAATGCGATGTGTAGGATGATTGAGTTAGCTTCTTCAAGAAAAATTAGCTGCCGAAATCCTTCTACAACATCATGATCTATATATTCCGCAAGGAGAACCAAGCAATTTGGAAGGACTGGCGACCGCTCAGACTTTGCAATGTGTCGTATAAGATTAATTCCAAGATGCTAGACACGTGGATTAAGACAATTCTCCATAAGTGCATATCAGAGAATTAGGTTTGCTTTGTGCTGGGGAAGAATATATTTAATAATATTCTTCTGGCATAGGAAATAACTCGTCTGATTTTCAATGAAAACAAGAGGTCAACCTCTTTCTAAATTAAGACAATATGGTGAAAGCATATGATAAGGCCAGGGCGGACTGATCTTAACTGGGTAGGTATTCACCCAGTTTAGATTCCCCGTGGAGTGGAACAACATGATCGACATGTGCATCTCCCATAATTGGTTCTCAATTATGATTAATGGGAAGACATTAAGTTTCTTTTTGTCCACTTTGAAGGCTCCGGTAGGGTGATCCACTGTCACCAACCCTCTTCGTCCTAATGGTAGAGTACCTCTTGAGGCGCCTTAATGAGCTCTACGAGAAGTACTCGGGAGTCAATTACCTCTTGGGTAGTAATGTATCAGTCAGCCACTAAGCTTATGTGGACGACACCATTATCTTCACTAATGGCTCTTGAGCAGCGCCATTAGGAAGGCAAGGGAGATGTAGCATAGAACAAGCAGATTTCAGGCCAGACCATTAACTTTTTGAAGGACAGTTTTTACTGTAAGAAAAAAAATCAAAGTGTAACTTCCCCATCACGTACTTGGGCATTTTCCTTTTCAAGGGGCACAACAAGAGTGTATATTATGATAAATTCTTGACGAAATTCTATTCTCGAATAAAGAGTTAGCTGAACAAGTTGCTTTCGAATGGAAAAAATATATTATTGATCAGGCACGTTCTCGACTCACTCCCCCATAACCTTACAAGGGAGTGAGTCGAATATAATTTCATATTTTTTTCATCATCAATAAATTATATAACCTTATAAAAAGAAAAAAATAATAAAAGTCAAAATTTTATTTAGAAATATGTTTTATTTAGATTTTGAATTATTTTAGGTATTATAAATATATTTTAATAACTATTTATTTTATTTATAATTATTTATTAATTTTTTTTTTCATTGTTATAATACCAATCAAGAAATAAACTTATATTAAATTAACATGATATATTATTCTTATGATTGTTACGACTAAAATGTTGAGTAAATATATAGAATTTAGATTGGAAAAAAATTTAATTATTTTATTTCAAAAGTAAATAAAAAAATGTAACAATTATTTAATTTAAAAATTTATTTTAAACTAAAATAAAATAAGAAAATGTAACAATTATTTTAATTCAAAAGTAACCTTTGAAATTATTTTATTTAAAATTATTTATAGATTTATTTTTATATAAATATTAATTACAAAATATATTATAAGTGACCCAAATATAATTTGAAAAAATTTGATTATGATCAAGAAACTATATAATCTTATAAAAAATTATAGAAATTTAAATACTTAAAAGTATTATCTAGCAATATGTTTTCCTAAGATTTTCTATAATTTTATAAATATATTTTAATAAATACTTTTGTTATTTACAAGAGTTTAATAATATATTTTACTGTCTTTATTATAATATCATTCAAGAAACTAGTTTATATTGAATTAGCATGATATATTATTCCTAAAATTATTATAAGCAAACATAGACAAGTGAGAGAATGTAACATTAATAAGGATAAGTTAAACATCACTATGCCAACATTGAAAATCTATTTGAGATTTTTAACTTTTTTTGCTATAAAATAAGATTTCTCTCCTTGAAATATATCATAATCTCAATTTTATTTTAGCTTGATAATTTTTTATTATATTATTTAGTTTATCATGTTAGGATTATATTTTTTATTTTCTATTTATTATCGTGGATTTTATTTTTATAATATAACATAACATTTAAACTCAATGCCAAAATAATAAATGCATTAATAAAATATTGGGAACAAAGGAACGTGATACAAAATTATAGCATTAATAAATGCTTTAACATGGCATTCAATAAATGTTTGATGAACTACAATTTTAACAAATGAAAAAATAGTTTTTTTTATTTAGAACACGAAATGAAAAAATATTAATAATGTAATTCCTCATTACACCAATACTGCCGCAGCCGTTTCAGCAACCATTTCATTTTTAAGTAGATAATTTTAACAAAATAACTAAAATTTGTGATGAAAAGACTTTTTTTTCAAAAACATGCTCGTTGGACAAATCCTAGTTAGTCAAGCAGAGTGATCTCGCATATCAACATTAAAATCAAACATACGCACTTACTTTTAAATAAAAGATTGTGTTTACTCTTTTTAGAAATAATCATCATTATCATTGTGAAAATATTTTCTTAATATTTTCATAGTATATTGTATAAATAATAATTCTACAAATAATTTAACCATTTATCAAACTTCTAGTCTTTCATATATATCCAACTCGTGATTATTTTATTTCATCATTTTTATTCAAATTTTAATCTTTTTAAAAATTCACCTTGATTTTTTCAATCATTTATTTATTTGAGTCATATATAACTTCTTTTTTAATTGCATAAATCGATACGATACTCTATTTTTTTTTACATAAATAATTCCTAAAAATATCTTATTTATTTTATTTTTAATTGTATCCTCGCGGATTTTATCAAATATCCATCTTGATATGTATTTCTTTATTATTTAATTTATTTTTTTATTATTTCTTTACTTTATGCTTGGGAGCACCTTATGAGCATTTTGCTACAATCATCTTATGATTGAGAACACCCCACGAATAGGTCCCAATCCAAGTAGCCTAGCATTTGTAAGTAACTCTTATTTGTATGTTTTATCTTTTTGATTATAAAATTATTATTATTATTATTTTGTATTATGCACATTATGATTATGTGCATATTAGACATACTCCACATGCATTTGTCATGACAAAAAAAAAAACTAAAAATTAATATGCTGAGCCTTGAAGACTTGTGAGAAACTTTATAATGTTTGATAAAAATTCTAGAAAGCTCTAAAGGCTTCAACCCATCTTCCATTTCTAAAATATTTTATGAATTTCTAATGTAGTATAATTATGACATGTGACATAATTTGAATCATTGATAAATGAGAGCTTGTGTGTATAATATTGTGAATTTAACTTTTATTAATTTGTAACACACTCGTGATGCACAGTAGGCAAGACGGGAGGAGGATGTACCTAGCACACAAAGCTCTCACTTTAGCATATAATATATGAAAAATTAATATCTTAATAATATTATTCTCAAAAATCAAAAAGACTACGTCTAATAAGCTTCTCACTCAATATCAACAATCCCTAGAAAATAATATTTATTATTGTACAAAGACCTAACTTGCGATACATACAAATTACATAATAACTTCTTGGATTATAAGTCATCTCAAAATTATTCTTGTCCAGACATTTTTAATTTTTAAATTCTTATGAAATTCAGTATGTTATTATTTATATAATCACAAATAAATCCTGGTGTGGCCGACTATTATTATCATAGAATAGGCCAAGTAAATCCTAGATGCACTATGTCTGTGCACATTAACATGCACTTTGCACCACATGCACGCAAAAAAATGCTAAATTGTGTGCAATAGATTGTTGGTGCAATGTGCAACACCAATCCATTGTTGGTGTCAAAATTTGTGTGTAGGAGCAAGTTACATTGGTGAAAACGAGGGAGCATCTATATGGTAACATTATGCATATTGCATACATAAAAAAATTTCTAGCAATAGACATATTATACAAATAAATGATATATCAAAAAAAGTTATGCCAATTATTTTCATAAAAAAAATTCTAATGGCAACTTCTTATTTGCTATTATCATAACCATATATTAGTTCTCACGTAATTACTTCATTGTGATGCTGATAATAGATCATATAAAATTTTTCTAAGTAACAAATATTTCACATCCACCAAATAATATAGTTCTAGTGACTAATATTATTATTTTAGATACCGAGTCACAAATTGATCAACTAGTAATCATATCATAGATAATTTCTATTTGTTCAATATTTTTTATTTTTTTCCTTGATATGATAATAGTAAATATCAAACTATCAAAAATTAATTAATGTTACAACATTAAACTTAATATTTTGTTTCTTTCATGTATTTGTTTTATCCCACATTAAGTTAACAATCTTTTTCATAAAATTATCTTTAAATTTAACTCAGACTCTAACTAGAGATGTCAGACAGGTCAGTTCAAGTCATAGAGCCTATTTTTGTGAGCTTAACAAGGGCATAGCAAGTGGTCAAGATGACTATGAGGAATTCATGCATGGATTGATGACCCACTGGATAAAATGGGGGCCCCATTGCTATCAGATGGCAATCTAGGTTTGTATGAGAAAAAACTAGGTGCTTTTAGGCTAGCCTGGGATCACTCGTCATACTCCAGTCCGAGTTCATAGTTTGCATTACGCAAGGCACAACCTGAGCATGACTCAAATGCCATAATAATAATATATTAAAATATATATCTGATATCTATCATACTTATTGTACTAATAATAATAATATATTACTCAAATTATAATTTAGAAATGTAGTGATGGCACTCCCTTTTTATAATTTTTCTGAAATATTTTTGTAAGGATAAAATTTTAACCAAAAATTATTATATCAACCAATTTTTTCTTCTATATGTTCTCATTGTGTCCTCTCAAATATTATATCCCAAAATGATATTATTTATTTTACCAATCAAAATTTTTGAAAATACATATTTGGTTCATGATCTCTCATCATTATGTATCAGAATAACACTTAAGATGACAAAGTATATCTTTTTAATTACTCCAATATTCAAAAAAAATTAAAATATTATTCATCTAAATCTGATAGAGCATTAAAGAGTAATAATATCACTTTTTTGAGTAAGATTGATATACTTATATGAATCTATTATTTTTCTTCACATTTCTATAATATCCTATTAATTAAAAGAGATATTTACTCATCAACTATTTCTAAACTTATTAATTCACATTATGATAATACTCATATCATTATCATGCATACTAATAAATATACAACAAATAACTCTAGAAAAATCAAGATTACCTTGGAATGAGAATATTTGAATCTCTCTTTAGTCCAAATAATCTGGTAGCTCTTAGGTCTATTTACTCTCAACTCAAGATGATCCAAGATAAAAAAGACTTGATACTCATCTCATAAGGAGCTTAGCTGATTGGGACTTTTGACAATATCCAGGAGGTCACGAGTTCAAGTCTTATTGGTGGGAGGTACTAAGAGATATTTCTTACCTGCTCGATTCTCCGAATGCCAATGAGATGTAGGAGCCCACGTAAGTGGGCCCTAAAGTTCTTGGTTTCTAAAAAAAAAAAAGACTTGACCACCTTTAAGTTAGAGTTAATACTAGAAAAATGATACATACAATATGTTCAAATTTAGGTAGAATCTCACGTCAAAACTAGATGATTCGACCATTGTTATTCTGATCTTGATCTTTCAATTTCTTTTTAAAAAAATAAAAAAATTGCAGACATTACTCTATTTCACGTGTTGTTATTTTTTAACTATTATTTGGTGTCATTTAGTATATCTCATAATGATATTATCAAAGAGAATTTTTTTAAGACAATATCTCACTAAGTATAATATTGGACCATATTATAAGACAAAGAAACTAATACTTCAACCTACAAGAATATTTATTATTAGTTGCAATATAGATTTATTGTATTTTCTTTAAATAAAGATTTCCTACTTCATGAGAGATATATTATATTTCAAATAAAATATGTGATTGACATGTTCTCATGTCAATTAATCTTTAAGATTGTGCTCCAGAAAATACTCCTATTGAGTAGAGTATTAATTTGTATCTGATTTGAACTCTTGAGTTAAATATATTATATATAAGAGAATCATAAATAGATTAATTATTTAATTATGAATAAACTAAATATATTTTTTTATAATCGATAATATTACTTATTTCTTGGATTTTTCAAATGTTCCTCTTGATTATTTAACTATTACTAAATCAAATATAATTTATAGTTAATATAGTTAGTATGAATATTATTTCACGAGCTAAACTTGATTCACAAATTTCTACTCAACCCATGACACAACTTAAGAATAATTTGTAACCTAGAATAAATTTAGCATGGAGCAAGCTGATGATTCAAGTCATCTAATGACAGATGATATTAAGGCACAAAGACTAACCTTCCAAACATAGATTTTCCAAAGTCAAGCCACAAAGACTAATTATGCAACTCATCAAGATTTACTATGATGGATACAGATGAGCAACTCATCAAAGATTATTGTGTGCTATAGGCCAAGCAATAAGTGTACTAATGTACTTTTAGCATACACTTCAAAAGTTTAAATATAACAAGAATATTAATTATATATTTTAAGTAAAAAAATAATTATACATGATAGAATGTAAGCTTGATCATATAAAAATATTTGAATCTATCAAAAACTTTCATCATAAATTATGTATAATAAACTTCTTATGCTCAATAACCTCTAGAAACTAATAAGAATAAATATCTAAATTATAAACTCCTATGATAAAAGCACAAAAATTAAAAAAAATACATGTAATAACCAAAAAAAATCATTTTTATGAATGTGTTGAATTAACTGGATGATAATTATTTTATGTCATATGTGATATTCTACAATTTTCAAATTGAATCAAGCATCTAGGTATGAAAATCACATGTGTTTTCATATACATCTTCTCTTTTATATATGATGAAGAAAAATATTCTTCATTTCCAAAAATAAAAAACTCATTCATTAAAAAATTATAAAAATAATATTTTAAGCCCTACAGAAAGTTATGGACGTTAACAAGAGATGGAAAACCAATCCTTAAGGTATATCAAAAGTGAAATATGTTTATCTCTTTCAATATGGCATGTCCTTGCTTTAAATAAAAAAATATTTCAAAAGAAGATCGGAGTAATTGGTACACTCGCAATATGAAATGAAGTGTGAAAAAAAATAAAGAAATATTATGATATGTAATTATAGGACAAATAAAATGTTGAGCCATTAATAAATTAGCAAGGATAAAAAATATTACAACATAAATTCATACTATTTCATAATTCTAAAAATATAAAAAATAAAAATATATACTCTAAGCCATTTTTTAAGAGAAAAGCTGATTTATTATTTATCAACGCAATAAGAAACAAAATTATTTTATTTTATCAAGAATTCTTTTATCCCACTCACTAAATTTAATGGAGGATTTGTCGAACAACCCTGATTACTTAACTAATCTAGGACTCTCTGGAACAAATGCAACCAACACACAGTGAGTAAAGAACCACGCAGCATAACTGAGTCGTAAATGTAATTTAAACAGCTCCCAATAAACAGGGACATTTGAAAAGAGGCTACCAGGAAGAAGGAAAAAGCAAACCATTAGCATTGTCAACCGGCTCAACTAGTAAAAGAATCTCCTGCATTGCACTGAGATTTTCATCACGAGACAGAGAAGTATTTTCCAGGTCACGTATTGCCCTCTGCATCAGCTGCACATCCGTAGGTGTTTTCCACTCGTTCAATAATTCCTGCAACAGATATAAGGAGTTGTTAGGATCGTCGTGCTTTTTAGTAATGGCTAAATTCGCCCCGGATAGTTTGTTGAGATGAGGAAAAAGCCGTGCTGGTATTATATCCCTCTAACGTACACGACCTGGTCAGCGTCAAAGATAAAAATAAAACAATAATAACAGGCACAAAGGGTTGTTCGAGGAGATGAGCGGCTTTCCCAGATCAGCGTCCTGGTATCATGTCCAACTTAATAACAACATCGCGATAATTTTTCATTCGATCAGACTAAAACACCGTGACTTTAAAAGGATGGAATTCGAACCGTAATTTCTGTTTGACGCTGCTTAAGCCCTCGAGAAGATGGACGCTGGAGATCTCGGGCTGTTTCGTTTAGCTTATCTGGGTCTGAGTGCCCTGGTGAAATGGAAGTAGAATAAAACGCAATCCTGCATTAATCCAGAAAAAACGAAAATAGAGAAACATCAATTATATACAAAATCACGAAAGAGAATTGCCGCTTGTACCAATTGCCCATCTTAACATTCCATCTAGAAAATAAAAAACGCCGTCCAAAGGGTTCGCATCATTGCCACCCGAATCAGCAAACGGCTCCTCCAAGCGCAGAAGATCGGATTCATCGTTTGAGCCCGAGCCCGACCAGTATGGTAATTCGAACAAGGAAGTTGCGTTTCCACGCTCTCCATGGGCAGCAAAGGCAAACGAATCCGTTTGCACCGACAACAAGAACGGCGCCGTCCGGGCCACCAACGCCCCAAGAGATTTGGGCAGCGCACCTCGTCGTCGCATGCTTTCTTCCCCCGCTGTATGAACCTTGGACACATAATTTAAAAATAATGAGATACATTTTAGAAATATAAAATTTATAGAAGTAAAATTAAAAAATAAAAACATGAGAGAGAGAAATTAGTAACAAAACTTTAGAGAGTGAGAAAATTTAGAAATATAAACTTTAGAGACCCAAACAGAATACTTTCTTAATATCAAACTTGCATGGCGCAAACAGAATCTCTATGATGATAATTGCAGGTGAAAAATATACCGGTGTCAACTGAAGCTCATTCACCTGTTTTACAGATAATACTCCATTGTATTATCATTTCCATTGCAAATATTAGAGTTTAAAATTATAAAATTTTACATTTTGTATTTTATCACTTTGGTGATGACATGGTATTTTATATAGTATTTTAGATTTTATTATTTAAAAGTTAGTTAAATTTAGTCGAAGTTGTTCGCTAAAATAGATAGTATTTTGGAGTTATTTAAAAAAATGATTAGTTAAAATAGATAATATAATATTTTAATATATTTTGAGTGGATATTTTAGATAGACTTGTTAGATATGCTCTTATGGTGGTGACATTAATTTTTATGGTGAAATTGGCACATACATGATATTCTAATAAAAGATATTCATCTATAATCTATATAAATTTCCAAGCCACATTTTTTATAGAGATTAAAATAATCTATAAATCATAGTGTCGTGATCCATGGTCTAAGAGATTCCATCTATTTTGCCTTGTTTGTTAATTAGACAACTAATAAGTAAGGTATTGGGGATGCAATGTTTAGGATTTGCAAATATTTTTATGCTCGATCTCTAGCATCTTGGATTCCACATGGTTAGTGGCAGGTATTCTTTAAACTTTCATTGTATATTAAGACTTCAAGTCGAAGAGTTAATATATAGGTAGAATAAATATTTTTTTTTTTTTTTTGATACAGTAACTTGTTTTGTGTTAGTATAAATTTTCACTTTTTTCATTAGTAATTATAGATTTAAACTTAACTTTTATTACATGTAAATTGATAGAATATAGTTTTTTTTGTTCTCTCACTCTCTCTCTACATATATATATATATATATATATATATATACATATGTTGATTTAAGGTGTCAGAGAAGTATAAAATCAAGTTTATTTCAAATGGTAATGTATTAAAATCAAGTTTTTTTTCTTTTTAAACAAAAAAAAATTGAAATTTTTATGTTTGAACTAGATTTGAATGTATTAAAGCTAGTTCCTTTAAACACTCACCACTTTTCTATTTGGGAAGGTTCTTGTCATACCTAAGCAAAGACATACAATTTAAAGAGCATGTTTGAGCAACACAATGAGTTGGCAACCTCGGCTTTATTGGTTTTCCACTTGAGCTTTCTTTACACCTATGTCAATACTTTAACTTTACTGTGTCATATATAGACATCATTTCTTCCTTGCAGCCATGCATTACTTTATAGCATCGTTATATTTGTCCCCGAGAATACTGGTCTAAACTAGTTAGCTGAGTTGTGTTTGTTGGCTAATCCAACAAGGTTGCTAACTTGCTATAGGTAATTAGCAACATAAAATATTTTTAGATAAACTAGATTTATGTTCCATATACAGATGCGATCATATGAATTTGTGGGGAGATCATTTTTGAGTTGCAGGTTAAAAGCAATAATTGCTTACTTAAGCATTACTAAAATTCCAACATAATCATGGCACAAGCATTCCCTACTTGATCATATTTTTGTGCCTTGTCCATGCAAAGAAGAGAAACAATTTGGATCACTTGTATTTATTGGTGGAATATTTGTTATGAACCTACTCTGTATTGTATGTTATCTACTTTTTAGTTTAGTTTACACACCCAAATAAATATTTGGATAGGCGCCACCAATCATAGAACACAACGTAACCTAAGTCTATCAGCCATGGCTCTATCGCTGATAATGATATATTGGGGGTGGTATTTTTAGCTTCCATTCGGCTGGGTTGTTGTTCCACATGGTAGGTGTACATCCATGTGTATCAATTGATTCTTCTTGCAATAGTTTTTTTTTTGTGTTGATTGCAAAATGTGTTGAAGTTGGGTTTCTAGAATTTATGGTTCTTATTATGATCATGCATGATCGATTATTTAGTAGCTCCAATTCTTTTTTTTTTTTCCAAATACTTTTTTTCACTATTTTTGAAGAAAGACATGCCCGTCAGAGTATGTTCCTCATATACATTTGTTAATATGCATGCTTGTGTTGCTGCACTTTACATATACATTTAATATATGTGCTAGTGTTGATGCGCCTCCCATATACATCAAAGTGGGACTCATTATTTAGATTTGAAGCAATACGTGTATGTAGTATTATTACACCTCTCAAATTTAGAAGTATAAGACTTGATGGGTCAATGGCTTCATGCACATGATAAATAATATATATTTATATATTTATATATAAATATATAACTATATAAATATATTTAAATACATAAATATATAAATACATAAATATGTAAATACATAAATATGTAAATACATAAATATGTAAATACATAAATATGTAAATACATAAATTTGTAAATACATAAATATGTAAATACATAAATATGTAAATACATAAATATGTAAATACATAAATATGTAAATACATAAATATGTAAATACATAAATATGGAAATACATAAATATGTAAATACATAAATATGTAAATATATAAATATTTACATATATAAATATATAACTATATAAATATATTTCATTTCTGGAATAAATAACTAACATAATATACTGTGAATATGAGGATATTTTTCTTGATGAATTACCAGTATTGCCCCCGCACGGGAATGTGGATTTTTGTATTGAGTTACATCCCGGTACATCATCCATTTCTATGACTCCACATAGGATGACACCGATTGAATTACAAGTACTAAAGGTCTAGATAAAAGATTTGTTGGACAAGAGTTTAATTAGACCCAACACTTCACCTTGGGGTGCTTTGGTTTTATTTGCAAAGAAAGATAAAACACTTCGACTGTGCATTGATTATTGATAGTTGAATAGGGTTATGATAAAGAATCGATATCCATTACCAAGGATTGATAATTTATTTGATCAGATAAAAGGAGCACGAGACTTTTCCAAAATAGATATTCGTACTGGATATCATTAGTTGCATGTCAGGGAGGTTGATATCTCTAAGACAGCATTTAGAACACGGTATTGGCATTTTGAGTTTACAGTAATGCCTTTCGGATTAACGAATGCCCCAGCAGCATTAATTGATCTTATGCATAGAATATTTCAGCCATATTTAGATTATTTTATTGTGATTTTTGCGGATGTTATTTTGATTTATTCTTAGTTCGAAGGAGAGCATAAGAATCATTTACATTTTATTCTCCAAAATTTGAGAGAACATAAGTTGTATGTCAAGTTTGGTAAATATGACTTTTGGTTGATAGAAGTAAAATTTTTGGGACTTGAAGTATCAGCTACAAGTATCTCAGTGGACCCTAAAAATGTCAGGGCGGTCATGAGTTGGGAGAGGCCAAAGTCAGTTTTTGAAATAAGTAGTTTTTAGGGATTGACTGGGTATTACATAAGGTTTATTGAGAATCTTTCATGGTTAGCTGCTCTAATGACTAGATTGACCAGGAAGGAAGTCATGTATGAGTGGATTGATTAATGTGAAAAGGAATTCCATGAATTGAAAAGTAAACTTACTTCATCACTTATTCTGATAATTCCAGATAGGATGCAGAAATATACAGTATATTGTGATGCCTCAAAAGATGGATTGGGATGTGTTGTGATGTAATCTGAAAGAGTGATAGCTTATGGTTAAAGACAGTTAACGAATCATGAGAGAAATTACCGCACGTATGATATAGACTTGGCGGCTATAATCTTTGCTTTAAAAATATGATGATACTATTTATATGCGGAGCAATTTGAGGTATATCCAGATCATAAAAGTATAAAATATATCTTTACAGAGCAAGATCTTAACATGAGACAACATCGATGGAAGGAGTATCTAAAAGATTATGATTTTACTTTGCATTACCATTTAGGTAAGACAAATGTGGTGGCTGATGTAATTTGTCGAAGTCATGAGGTGCACCAGCTAGTATAGCTTCGTGGGAATGTGATATGCATGAAACAGTGGGACGATTCAGCTTACAATATAGCAATCGAAGTCAGAGTATTATCAAGAGTTTAGCAGCTATACTTTCACTATTAAATAAGGTGGTTGAGATACAAAAATAAGATGCAGTTTTATTATCTATAAAGAATTGAGTAGAGACTGGTACGTGAGATGAAGGTTGGGCTATTCATTTGGAATGTAGTCTTCGGTTTAGGGGACGGATTGTGGTTCTCCAGATAGTATAATTGAGAGAGGATATTCTTAAGGAATTTCATTATTCTCATTTTACAATACATCTAGGTGGAAAAAAGATGTATAATGATCTTCGTCGCTAGTATTACTGGAATGGGATGAAGAGGCATATTGGGAATTTTGTTCGACGATGCCTCATGTGTCGGTAGATAAAGGCTTAGCATCAAAGGCTAGCAGGATTACTCCCGCCTTTGGAGATAGCAGAGTGGAAATAGAAACATCTCACGAAAGATTTTGTGACTCACTTGTCAAGGAAATCACGAAAACATGATACTGTGTGGGTAATTGTAGACAAGCTTATAAAGTCTGCCCATTTTCTAGCAATGCGAATGAATTTTACACGCGAGAAATTATGTAGGTTATACATACGAGATTTTGTTCGATTACATGGAGTGGTAGTATCGATTGTATCGAATAGGGATCCCCAATTTATAGCTTATTTTTGGAAAAGTTTTTAGAAAGCAATGAGAACATTATTTTGGAAAGTGCCATACATGTTTTGAAAGATATGTTGCGAGCATGTTGTCTAGATTTCAAAGGTAGCTGGGAAGAACATCTGCCTTTGGTCGAGTTTGCCTATAACAATAGTTATCATTGAAGCATCCAAATGACAACATATGAAGCATTGTATAGAAGACCATGTCGATCTCCAGTTTGTGGGCTGAGGTGGGAGACCGATCCATTACGGGTCCAGATATGATTAGAGATATCCTAGAGAAAGTAGTTTTGATATGACAACGTCTTATTATAGCACAAAGTTGTTAGAAAAGTTATGCTGATAAAAGAAGACGACCCCTAGAATATGAAGTAAGAGATCATGTTTCTTGAAAGTGATGCCAAAAAGGAGAGTAATCAGATTTGGTAAGTGTAAAAGTTATCACCAAGATATATTGAGCCTTTCGAATACTCGAGAATGTGGGTTTGGTTACTCATCGATAGGCATTATCACCATATTTATCTGGTGTCCACGAGATATTTTCACATTTCTATGCTTAGAAAATATATTCCTTATCCAACTCATGTAATGGATTGGGGCGAATTAGTTATTGACGCAGATGCATCATTTAAAGAAATGCAGTGCGAATCATTTATAATCGAGATCAATTTTGCGACGCAAAACTGTGAGACTAGTAAAAGTGATATGACATTATCAAGGAATAGAAGAAGCAACATGGGAACGTGAAGACACGATGCGTGTTGCTTATCCTTTTTATTTGAAAATTAAGGTATGTATTTTAGTAATTTAAAAATTATTTAACTTCAGAATATGTTTATAAGTTCAAAGGTGTAATTGTGAGAATTTTGGGACGAAATTCTTTAAGGAGGAGAGAATGTGAAATCTCGAAAAAAAATTGAATAAATAACTAACATAAATTGATTTCTGAAAATAAAGGACAAAATGATAATTTGGTAATAATAAAAAATAATCTAAAAATTTTAGAGCCATTATGATAAAATGCATGTTGTTATTGAATTCGTATTGGAAAATATCGCTATGGTATCAAATTTCGTTAAATTCTAAGAAAATCAGAGTTTAATATATATTTATTTAATTAAATAATTATTAGAATATTTTAAAAAAATGTTGATCAACCGAATGAACGCGCCACGTCATTTGCACGTGGCCGTGCCTGCGCGGGCAGTCCTTCGGCTGTCCAGGTGTCAACCTAAAAGGAAAAAAAATTATCATTATTAATTAATGATATTAAATTAAAAAAAATAAGAGAAAAAAACATCAAGAATCTGGAAAATGGGAGAAAAACTGAAAAAAAATGATCGGCGCCGGAGAGAGAGACAGCACATAAAAAATATATATATGAATTTTCTTTTAATCATAACGGATTATTCTGGAATCGGAATGAAATAATTCAAGAACTAAAGTTACTCTACACGACTAGATCTTCACATTGATATTAAATCTATAAAGTTTTTGTGAAATTTTCCGAAAGATAGTAGTTTTCTCTTATCAGAATTTATTTCTATTTAATGACCAGAAGTGATAATATTTTATATTTCAATTCGAATTGTTAGAAATTTTATTGGAAATAATTAATTGGGGAAAAGTTAAGAATTTTAGTAAGTAAAAATTAGTACAGAACGAATTAGATTTGGATTGTTAAAATTATGTATGGAACATGGCTTAAATTAGGCATAATTACATTTCATATGCACGAGAATATTCCATTTACATTAGTGAGTGCATGATATATATATATATATACATATATATATATATATATATATATATATATATATATATATATATATATATGTATGTATGTATATGTATGGTATTTAGAGAACTTGAATTGGGAAACGTCTAGACTGAGTTGCACGAGATTTTATTTGATATATGGTTATTATAGATTACGAACTCAAATTGGGACAATGTCCGGGCAGAGTTGTGGCGATGCTTATTTCTTGGAGTAAATCCAAGAAAATGATATTTTATTCGGATAAATGTCAAATATATTTTTCGGAGGAGGTCCATATTTTTCGGAATAATTCCAAAAAAATAAATATTTCTATAGATATATATACATATATATAATATGTCACACTTGGCTTCGGCATGTGTGAGGGAGTCGATGAGACTTAGGAATATGTGCATATAAACATTTCATCCATTACTGTATTCATATAAATATTGTACTTGAATGAGTGTTGATATATATTCATGACGTTTTACGTGCACTTAGGTACGGAGTAACTCTGAAAGAGTTTAACCTATTGAGTCTTGCTCACTACGTTGTGGGACCCCTTTTCAGGTACAGGTCCAGTATAGATGACATGCCGACATATGGGATTTCATATGTGAAAGAAAGTTGGTTCTGGCTTAAATAATATATTATGTGTTTTCTTTCTATCGCTTAGAAAATAAAAAGTAAAACAAAAAAAAATGTATTGTACATTTGAGAAAATTTATTTTATTGTACATTGTATTGTGAGATGGAATGAATGAGACCCCCTAAGGAATGGGGTGTCACAATATTTATATATTTATATATTCATAAATTTATATATTCATATATTCATATGTTCATATATTCATATATTCATATATTCATATTTCATATTCTATATATTCTTATATTCACATATTCACATATTCACATATTCACATATTCACATATTCACATATTCACATATTCACATATTCACATATTCACATATTCACATATTCATATATTCACATATTCATATATTCACATATTCATATATTCACATATTCATATATTCACATATTCATATATTCACATATTCATATATTCACATATTCATATTTTCACATATTCATATATTCACATATTCATATTTTCATATATTCACATATTTACATAATAATATATATACATAAATACATATATTCATATATGTATTTATGTATTTACATATTTATGTATTTACATAATTATATATTTATGTATTTATAGATTTTTATATTTATACATAAATACATAAATACATAAATACATAAATACAAGTAAGGCCACTAACTGAAATATAAGTAAGCCCACTAACTGAAAAAAGTCCAATTCTTTCGCTCTCGGAAAAGTGGTGAAAGATATGGCCCCCATTGCTTCTTGACCCACTTTGAGCTACTCCCGGGTACTGCAAGCATCTTTTCCAGGTTCTACTCTCTCATTCCTCATCCGCGGCGGCTTTCCGGGTATGTCTGGTGCTGATCTGGCAGGTGGGCCCCACTCCTAGCTTCTTTAGTGTCCATGCTAGGGTCTCTACGTGATGCGGCTCATTCTCCTCGGGGGTCATTGACTGGTCTTGAACCAGCAGATGTACAAGCGTGGTGGTTAGCCACACTACGAGCTGCCCCGTGTACTTCTTGACATCGTTGTGCGCTATACGTGGTAACCGACACAAAAATATGATTTGAGATGACCCAAAAATTTTAGATAATACATGACAAAATAATATAACATATGACATACATATATAATAAATAACTTAATAAATTATTATTATGTTAACTATTTTATTTTGCACCTGAACCATACATAATGTTGATCGACACATTATTGTGTTATTTTGTAATAAATTTATGTATGTATATTTTGCATATTTTTATACCTTTTCTGTATTTTAAAATTTTTTAAGATATTATTTTTAATAATATCTTTAAATTTATTTTTAATCTTTTGTATTTTTTATATTCTAGTTTTTTTAATTTTTTAAATCTTATTCTCTGATAATTTTTTTTTAATTAGTTTTTTTTTTTATTTTTAATGCCTCATAATTTTAATGCTTATATTTTCAATATCATTTGAATATTTTATTATCTATTTTTCATACTATTATTCTTTTATTTGATTTTAATTTAATATTATAATTTTAAAAATTTTAAGAAATTTCTAATTTTTTTTATTTTTTTATTATTTTAATTATGTATCTATTTATTATTCTAACAATAAATTTTATTTTTTTATTTTATTTTTGTTTTTTTTTTATTTTCTATTATTCTATCTCTATGTAATCTTAAATTGTTCTTAATTTTTATTTTGATATCTAAATCTTTTTAAGTATTAATTACTTAATGCATTGCATATTATTAAATATATATAATTTTTTGTTATAGATAGTTCTCAATTATATTATTATTTGATTATTAAAACCATATATAATGTTGTTAGGAGAGATGAAAAAACCAACATTTATAAATGTTATTTGGAGAACTTCCAAAATGAAACGTCATTCTAAGATTTTCCAAAAAAAAAATTATTTAACATTTTTAATCGACACAGTTATGTGCTTTAAGGCGATCCAAAAAAATTATAAATTTTGTGAAAAAGACGATGTGTACTGGGCCATGAGACCAGAATTTAAATTGAGTAACACACACACACATATTTATATATATATATTGTTACACGAATAAATAAGATTATAAAAATTTTAGGGTTAAAAGAAGCATTTAATATTATTTCAAAATTATTTTGATTATATATATTTATTTATTCATATATTCATATATTTATATATTCATATATTTGTATATTCATATATTCGTATATTCGTATATTCGTATATTCGTATGTTCGTATATTCGTATATTCATATATTTGTATATTCATATATTCCTGTATTCGTATATTCGTGTATTCGTATATTCATATATTCGTATATTTATATATTCGTATATTCATATATTCATATATTTATGATTTGTGATGCGGTAAAATGACCCAATTGACTATCGGAAAATAAGCACAACAACCGCCATGACTGGGAAGCTAGATGGACTAGAATAATATACTCCAAGCGAGCAACAGAAATCAGCATCTCCAACCACACTTAACAAAATAGATACTCATAATATATTTAAATATTAAATTCATTAATTTAGCTATCAAGTTTTTAGAATACACTCCAACCATACTCTCTATTTTATACCTAACTTTCAATAATTATAAAAAAGTCAAACATATTTAGTGAGAGAGATAGAGAGAGAAAAAGAGAGAGAAAATTTAGAGAGTGGGTTGGAAATGATTTTTTTGTGTTTGATTAGCTAAAATAGCTAAAAGTAAATAAATTTAGAGTGAGTTGGAGATACTCAAAAAAAGGTTACCCAATGGCCAATTCTAATGTCCGAACTCGTGTGAATGTTTATAGAATAAATTTCAAAAAAAAAAATCATCATAATGGTGAATATTATAAAATATATATATAATTGCAAATTAAAAACGAATTAGGACATATTAGAATATATGCATAATAATATATTAAAAATATGATAACTTATAACTTTTTTATGTGCAACTAATATAATTAAGAAAAGATAAAGGATATTATATGCATTCATTCGTGTATGTCTTGATGACTCATTTTTTTATTTTTATTTTTTGATATTTTTAAAAACTAAAAACAAGGTCATGTTGGATTATGTGATAAAATATTAGAAAATAATTAATAATTAAAATATTTAAAAATTATAGTGGAGTTTAAAAATATATCAGAAAAAATGATTAGAATAATATTTTTATTATTATGTCATTAATATTTCAAATTATAGTAACATTATAAATTTACTCTTAGGAATATTTAAAGAAAAATCATAAAGTGAAGATTTTTAGGTCAGCCATATTTAATTTTTTTTTTATTTAACTAATAGCCCGAGCTAGTTTAGAATCACAAGAATTTTATATTTTATATAGATTAGTAGGCTAGAAAGAGAAAATTTTAATTAGACGTCCAAGATTATTGAAACTCAAATCAACTATTATTATTTTTTCTTTTATTACTCTGAAAAATTCAATCATATTTTGTAAATAATGAAATTGATAAAATTATAATAATTTCATTTGAATAAAAATTATTTTTTAGATTTATAAAAGTATCAGAGTTATTTTATTATAATACTAACATGTGTTTTTTCAATATAAATTATTACCTATTTCATTATAATTAGGTGCAATTATAACATGATTGGTATATTTTAACAATACAGAGAATATCAATTTTAAGTAAAATACATATAGAAATATAAAAAAAAATTAAATTATTAGGCAAAAATTCTACTATTATACTACTCAGCTAATTTCTGAAAAATAGAATTTGTTAATATATATTTCAGAAATAATATATACATTTCAGGCAGAATATATCATGGAAACCTGATGAAAGGCTGCTCATTTGTGTATGCAATTTAATATATTATTCTGAGTAAAAAAATTAAATTTCAATTTGAAACAAATATAAAATTAGGCACAATTGAGAATATATTTTTGTACGCCCAAGAATTAAGTATGATAAGATCCAAAAAATTAGCTTTTACCAAAGTTGAAAATTAATTTTGTCAAGAAAATAAAAAAATTACATCTAGCTTACTGGGTAAAATAAATTCTGACAAGAAATTAAGCTAAAATTTTAATCAAAGTTTAAAATTTCAATATAAATTTTGATTAAAAAAATTTTAAAAAATATGTTTTAAGGAAACCAAATAATATAGTGATTAAATTACGTAATTCATGATGGCTTAAAATGTTAAATTAAGAAATTCAAAATCACAATATATATATATATATATATATATATATATATATATATATTACACACACACACTAGTTTGAACATATAATTCAAAATCACAGTTATGAATTGGCCCTACATGCCAGGTCACCAGGATTTGAACTTGAGAGCTCCAGCTATATAGTTCCAAATCATATAATTCAACACGCACGCACGAGCGCACACACTAATTTGAGAAACCTCCAATCCGAGTCAATTACAATTACTCAGGGCAAGCCTCCTAAATAGTTAAGAACATTAAAGGGGAAAAGCACACACACACACACGTCTATATATATATATATATATATATATATATATAGTGAGAGAGAAGAGAAGTATTTGGGGGTTAAAATGATAAGAGAAAAGACGGGGGTTCCATCAAGCAGTGAAATTTCCTATTTCGAGGTCTCTGAGGAACAGTTCTGCTTGGCCGAGGAGCAAATACATGTCAGCTGCAAAATCACGGTGAAGCTCATCGGCCGTCGAGCTGTGCAATTGCTGCCTCAGCCTCACCAACGCAACGTCCAACCCACACAACTCCCTGGGGGAAACAGCCTCGATGGAGCCAAGCAGAAGAAGATTCATGATTGCACCCAGGGCCTGCAACATAACATGAGAATAGCCCCATGTCAGTGTGGCAGAAGAGCTGCATAGACATATCAGCTCGTACTAGAGTTTGATCATGAACACAATAAATATTTCCATGAAATATAAGATTCAAATTGACATAAAATAAGAATGGTAAGAAAATATATATCTATTTTGTGTGGATGTGTCAAGTGGGCCGGCAAGCACCAGCACGGCATGAATTGGCCATGCCTGGCCCAGCACAACATGGTCCAAAACCATGCATGAACCCGTGTCAAGCCTGCTGAAGGCTGGGCTCGTGCCGTGCTAGGCCAGAAAAGTGTTCCCTGTCCCGAAAGCACAGTCAGCAGCACAATCAGGGACCATGCCCCAAAACCCTGGCTGAATTTGGGCACGGTCCGGTTGCACCACGCATGACCCACCCCCTTTAATTTAAAAAAATTAATTTTTTATTAAAAAAGATCATGCCCCATTTTTTACAATTGGCAGGATTTTATAAAATTACTGCCAAGTGTTAGGCTCACAACATCCACGTGGGACTGTCTAGGACACGTCGATGCACAATGCATAGTGGTGTAGAACATAACATCGGAGTCAACTTTTTCTATTGTAATTAATAAAAAAAAAAGAATAAGAAAAACAAGAAAAATAAGAAGAATAAAAAGAATAAAAAAATATGAATAATTAAAAAGAATTAGAAGAATAAGAAGAGAAATAAGAATAAAAAATAATAATAATAATAATAATAATAATAGTAAGAAGAATAAGAAAAAAAAAATAAAAAAAAATAATAAAAATAAAAAGAAGATTAAAAAAATAAGAAAAAAAGAAGAATAAGAAAATTACGTAGAATAATAAAAATTCGAAAAATAAGAATAATAATAACAATAACTAGAATATGAAGAATAAGAAGAATAGAAAGAATAAGAATAATATTAAGAATAAAAATAATAAGAAAAAATAATTAGAGAATAATAAGAATAATATTCAAGTAGCTTCTGTCAAGCACCTGCCTGAATATCATGCATGCATAGATCCAGAAGATGAAGGTGAATCTCCGACCTCCACTGCTACCACCACCATGATGTATATCTCTGATGAAATGGATGACACAGTTCAAGAGAAGCACCTTCTCTCCACACACGATGAAATGGATGACATAAGAATAATAGCTTTTTCAATTATGCCCTCCATTGAATTGTGAAAGGAAAAAAAACAAAGGATCTCCATTGAACGTGTTTCCCTGTCAGCTTATAATTTTTTGTTTAATTGTTTAACTCATGTTATAAATGTTGTATTGAATTAGTTACGTAAGTGGAAACCAAGAAAAAAAAAAAGAATAATAAAATTAAGAATAATAAGAAGAATAAAAAACATATGACGAATAAGAATAATAAAAAAAATAAGAATAATTAGAATAAGAAAATAAAAAGAATTTAAGAATAAGAAAAATAAGAAGAATAAGGAGAATAAGAAAAATAAGAATAATAAGAATAATAAAAAAGAATGAAAAGAATGAAAAGAATGAGAATAATGAGAAGATGAATAAAAAATAAAAAGAATAAAAAAATAAGAAAAAAAAAATAAGAATAACAAAAAAAAAAAAAAAAAGATTTAGAACAATAAGAATTATAAGAAATATAAGAAGAATTAGAATAATAAGAAGAATAATAAAAATATGAAAATTAAGAAGAAAATAAAGAATAAGAAAAAAAAATAATAATAATAAGAATAAAAAGAATAAAAGTATTAAAAAGAATAAAAAAAATAAAGAAAAAAAAAGAATAAGAAAAATAAAAAAAGAAAAATAAAACTAGGAAGGATAAGAAGAATAGATTATTAAAAAATATAAGAAGAATAAGAAAAAATAATAATAATAATAATAAGTAGAATAAAAAAGAATAAGAAAAAAAAAGAAAATACGAAGAATAAGAAAAATAAAAAGGATAAAAATAATAAAATGAATAAGAAAAATATTAATAATGAGAAGAATAATAATAATAATAATTAGAAGAATAAGAAGAATAGGAATAATGAGATGTATTTGAAAAATAAGAATAATAATAAAAATATTAAAAATAAGAATGATAAAAATATAAGAAATATAAGAATAAGAATAATAAGAAGGATAAAAAAAATTAGAAGAATAAAAAGAATAAAAAAATAAGAAGAATAAAAAGAATAAAAAAAATAAGAAGAATAAGAAAAATAAGAATAATAAGATGAATAAAATAAATAAAAAGAGTAAGAAGAATAAGAAGAATAAAAAAAATAAAAAGTATTAGAATGATAAGAAGAATAAGAAAAATAAGAAGAAATGGAACAATAAGAAGAAAAAAAAGAATAAGAAGAATAAGAAAAATAAAAAGAAATGGAACAATAAGAAAAAAAAAAGAATAAGAAGAATAAGAAAAATAAGAAGAATAAAAATATTAACAATAATTAGAATAATAATAAGAAAAAGAAGATTAAGATGAATAAGAAGAATATGATGAATAAGAAGTATAAGAAGAATAAAAGAATTAGAAGAATATAAAGAATAGAAATAAAAAGAATGATAAGAAGAAAAAGCATAAAAAGAAGAATAAAAATAATAAAAAATAAAAGAAGAATAAGATGAATAAGAATAATAAAAATAAAAATAAAAATAAGAAGAATATGAATAAAAAGAATAAGAAAAAAAAATAATAATAATAATAAGAAAAATAAGAAATATATGAAAAATAAGAAGAAAAAAAAAAGAGAAGAAGAAAAAGAAGTAGCAGAATAATAAGAATAAGAAGATTAATAAGATTAAAAAGAATAAGAAGAATAAAAAAAATATAAAAGGATAATAAGAATAGAATAATACAAAATATGAAGATTAAGAAGAAAATGAAAAATAAAAAGAATAAGAAAAAAAAGAAGAAAAAAAAAATAATTAGAATAAGAAAAATAAATTGAATAAAAAGAATAAGAATACTAAGAAGAATAAAAAAAAATAAATAAATAAATGAATAAGAAGAATAAAAAAAATTAAAAAAGAAAAAGAAAAAAAAAACTAAAAAGAATTAAAAGAATAAGAATTTTAAAAAGAATAACAAGAATAATTAAAATAAGAAAAATAAAAAAAATAATTAGAATAAGAAGAATAAGAATAATAAAAACAATAAAAAGAATAAGAATATTAAGAATAAGAAGAATAATAAGAAAAAATGAAAAATAAAAAAAATAAGAAAAAAAAGAAGAAAAAGAAGAATAATTAGAATAAGAAAAATAAATAGAATAAAAAGAATAAGAATACTAATAAGAATAAGAAAAATAAATAAATAAAATGAATAAGAAGAATAAAAAAAAATTAAAAAAGAAAAAAAAAACTAAAAGAATTAAAAAATAAGAATTTTAAAAAGAATAACAAGAATAATTAAAATAAGAAAAATAAAAAAAATAATTAGAATAAGAAGAATAAGAATAATAAAAACAATAAAAAGAATAAGAAGAATAAGAAAAAAAAGAAGAAGAATAAGAAAAAAAAGAAAAAAAAGAAAAAAAAGAAGAATAATTAGAATAATTAGAATAAGAAAAATAAATAGAATAAAAAGAATAATAATACTAAGAAGAATAAGAAAAATAAATAAATAAAATGAATAAGAAGAATAAAAAAAATTAAAAAAGAAAAAGAAAAAAAAAAACTAAAAAGAAATAAAAGATTAAGAATTTTAAAAAGAATAACAAGAATAATTAAAATAAGAAAAATAAAAAAAAATAATTAGAATAAGAAGAATAAAAATAATAAAAAGAATAAAAAGAATAAGAATATTAAGAATAATAAAAATAAGAAAAACAAGAAGAATAATAAGAAAAAAAGAAAAAATAAGAATAATAAGAATAATAAGAATAATAAGAATAATAAGAATAATAAGAATAATGAAATAAGATGAATAAAAAAAATAAAAAAAAAATAAAAAAAATGGAAAGAATAGGAAGAATAGGAAGAAAAGGAAAAATATAAAGAATAAGAATAATAAGAAAAATAAAAAGAATAAGCATAAACAAAAAAATAAGAAGAATAAAAATATAAAGAAGAATAAGAAGATTAATAAGAATAAGAAGAATTACAAGAATAAGAATAATAAGAAGATTAAATATTATAAATATAAAGTGAAGAATAAAAATAATAATTAGAATAAGAATACAAATGAGAATATGCAAATAAAAAAAATAAAAAAAATAAGAAAAATAAGAAAAAAATATAAGAATAAAAATATTGAGAATAATAAGAATAATAAGAAAAAAAAAAGAATAAGAAAAATAAACAAGAATAAGAAGAATAAGAAAAATAAAAAGAATATAAAGAATAAGAAGAATAATAAGAATATGAAGAATTAGAAATTTGGGAAGAATAAGAAAAAAAAGAAAAATAAATAGAAATAGAATAATAACAAAAAAAAGAAGGATGCAAAGAATTGGAAGAATAAGAAAAATGACAAAAATAAGAAGAATAATAAATAAGAAGAATAAAATAATAAGATGAATAAGAAAAATAAGTAGAAAAATTAGAATATGAATGATAAGAAAAATAAGAAAAATAATAAGAATAATGGAAAGAATTGGAACAATACAAAGAATAAAAAGAATAAAAAGAAAAATAAAAATTTGAAGATTAAATTTAAATTGAAGAATAATAATAATAATTATTATATTAAATACAAATAAGAATACTAAGAAAAATAAGAAAAATAAGAAAATAAAAAAAATTAAAAAACTAAAAAGAATAAGATGAATATGACTATTAAAAAATATATAAAGAATAAAAAAATAAGAAAAATAACAATATTAAAAATAATTATAAGAATAAGAAGAATAAGAAAAATAAATAAAATAATAAGTTTAAGTAGAATAAGAATTTTGAGAAGAATTGGAAGAATAAGAAGAACAATAAGAATATTAAAAATAAAAAATATAATAATAAGAACAATAAAAAGAAGAATAATAATAAAAAAATTAAGAAAAATAATAAAAATTTGAAGAATAAGAAGAATAATAAAAGAATAATAAGGAGAATAATAAGAATAAGACGAATAAGAAGAATAAAAATAATAAGAAAAATAATAAGAATAAAAAGTATTAGAAAAATAAGAATAATAAGAAGAATAAGAATAATAAGAAGAATTGGAAGAATAAGAAGAACAATAAGAATATTAAAAATAAAAAATATAATAATAAGAACAATAAAAAGAAGAAGAATAATAAAAAAATTAAGAAAAATAATAAAAATTTGAAGAATAAGAAGAATAATAAGGAGAATAATAAGAATAAGAAGAATAAAAATAATAAGAAAAATAATAAGAATAAAAAGTATTAGAAAAATAAGAATAATAAGAAGAATAAGAATAATAAGAAGAATAAGAATAATAAGAAGAATAAGAATAATAAAAAAAATATAAAGAATAAAAAGATAAAGAAAAATAATAAGAATAAAAAAATAAGTAGAATAAGAAGAATAATAAAAATATGAATAATAAAAAGAAAAAGAAGAATAATAAGAATAATATAAGAATCTAAAGAATAAGAAGAAAAAAAATATCGGAAAAATTTGAAAATCAAAAAGAATAATAAGAATAATAAAAATAATAAAAATAAAAAAAATAAAAAAATAAGAAAAATAATAAAAAAAGAAGAATTAGAAGAATTATAAGAATAAAAAAAATAAGACTAAAAATAAGAATTAATAAAAATAAAAAGATTTAAAAAAATAAGAATAATAAGAAAGATATGAAAAATGAGTAAAATAGAAGTTTAAATAAAATAAGAATGATAATAAGAATAAAAAAATAAGAAGAATATGAATAATAAAAAAAATTGGAAGAATAAGAAGTATAAGAAGAATTAGAAAAATTAAAAGAATAAGAAGAATAAAAAAAATAAGAAGAAAAATAAGAATAAAAATAATCAGAAAAATTGAAAGAATAAGAAAAATAAGAAAAATAAGAAGAAAAAGAAGAATAAAAATAATAAGAAAAATTGAAAGAATAAGAAGAATAAAAAAAAAGAATAAATAAGAATAATAATAAGAATAAGAAAAATAAGAAGAATAATAAGAATAAAAAGAATAAAAAAATAAGAAGAAAAATAAGAATATGAATAATATTAAAAATAAGAAGAAAAAGGATAATAGTAAGAATAAGAATAATAAGTAAAATAAGAATTATAAGAAAAATAAGAATAATAAAAAGATTATGAAGAATAAAAAGAATAGGAAGAATAAAAAGAATAGGAACAATAAAAAGAATAGGAAGAATAAGAAGAATAATAAAAATATGAAAAATAAGAAAAATAAGAAAATAAAAAGAATAAGAAGAATAAGAAAAAAAAAAGAAAAATAAGAAGAATAAGAATTATAAGAAGTATAAGAAGTATAAGAAGAATAAGAAAAATAAAAACAAAAAGAAAAATAACAAAAATAAAAAGGATAAGAAAAAAATGAAAAATAAAAAGAACAATAAGAATACGAATAATAAGATGAATAAGATTAATATTATGAATAAGATGAATAAAAAGAATAATAATAATAATAATAATACAAAAAATAAGAAAAATAAAAAAAATAAGAAGAATATGAAGAATAAGAAGAATAAGAATAAAAAAAAGAATAAGAATAATATGATGAATAATAAGAATCATAATAATATAAAGACTAAGAAAAAAATGAAAATTAAGAAGAATAAAAAAAAATTCAAAGGATAATAAAAATAAAGAATAAGAAGAAAGTAGAAAAATAATAATAATAAGAATAAAAAGATTAAGAAGAATTAAAAGAATAAGAATAATGAGATGAATAAGAAGAAAAAGAAGAAAAATAAGAAAAATAAGAAAACGAAGAATTGATAGAATAAGAATAATAAAAAGAATAAGAAGAAAACAAAAATAAGAAGAATACAAAGAATAAATATGAATAATAAGAATAATAAAAATAATAAGAATAAGAAGAAAAACAAAAATATGAAAAATAAGTAGAATTAGAAGGATAGAAAAATAATAAGAAGATTAACAAGAATAAGAATAATAAGAAAAATTTGAAGTATAAGAAGAAATTTAAAACTAAGAAGAAATAAAAGAATAATTAAAATAAAAATTAGGAAAATAAGAATAATAAAAATTAGAAGAATAAGAAGAATAAAAATAAGAAGAATAAGAAAAATAATTAGAATAAGATTGAAAAGAAGAATAGCAAAAATAAGTATAATAGGAATAATGAGAATAAATGAAAGAATAAGAAGAATAAAAATGAATAATAAGAAGAATAAAAAAAAATTATAAGAATAAGACAAATAAAAATAATGGGATGAATAAGAAGAATAAAAAAAATAAGGAGAATAAGAAGAATAAGAAGAATAAAATAATAATAATATGAAGAATATGATAAATAAGAAAAAAAAATGAATAATAAGAATAAGAACAATAAAAAAAATAATAAGAATAAGACGAATAAGAATAAGAAGACTAAGAATACTCAGAAGAATAAGATAAAAAAGAATAAGAAGATAAAAAAGAATAAGAAGAATAAGAATAATTAAAAGAATAACAAGAATAATAATAATAATTATAAGAATAATAAAAAGAATAATTAGAATAAGAATAATAAGAAGAATAACAAAATAAAAAAAGAATAAGAAGAATAAAAAAAATAAAATAAAAAGAATAAGAAGAATAATAATAAGAATAATTAGAATAAATAAGAATAATTAGAATAAAAAAATAAGAAGAATAATAAGAATAAGAATAATAAGAAGAATAAATAAGAATTATAAGAATAAGAATTAGAAAAAGAAGAATTAGAAAAATAAAAAGAATAAAAAGTATAAGAAAAATAAGAAAATTAAGAAGAATAAAAATAATAAGAAGAATTGCTTATAAGAAATATTTTTCTAATACTTATCAATTAACCGCACCCCCCCCCCCCCCCCAATAAATAATTTTCGAAGAAAAATGGGGAACTAATAATATTTTTTCCCCCAAAGAAATCAAAAGCCTCTCTATTCTTCACAAATACACTTTCTTTGAGAAATTTTCTAAAGGACGACAGTGATTTGAATAGATAAGAGATTTCTGCTCCTCTTTGAAACTCATAGGTTTGATTAAGCTTGGGGCGAGTGATGACACTCACGTTTTGGTACAACTATTCATAGAAGAGGACTTGCTATGTTTGTGGATGACGGAGACCTGGAATATTTTGGGTTACTCAATGCGAGTATTCAAATGGGCACCAAATTTTAACATCAAAGAAGAAAACCCTCTTATTCCGGTTTGGTTTCTTCTTCCCCTTTTGCCCATTCATTTATTTAATAAAACTTCACTCTTCTTCATCTATAATTTCATCGGAAAATCATTGTTAATGGTTGGAACCATGGCCAATCTCTCGAGACCTAGTGTGGCCATAGTTTGTATTGAAGTTAATCTTCAATTCCCTATCCCACATAAGAAATGGATTGGCCAAAATATGAAAGTAGGCTTCTGGCAACCTATAATTCCATAAGCGCTTCCTTAGCTACTGTAATGAATGAAAGAAAAGGGGACATAAAATGGAAAAATGTATAACTATTATTAAGAATCACAAAGAAATACAGAGGAAGAAGATCTGAGTCAGAAAGGAAGATGAAATGGAAAACCAAGAGGAAACCAATGAGGAAGACATACAAATGGATGGTCCAGAAGCCTATGCTCTTAAGTTTTACGCCATAGAAACAAACATATACCCTATGCAATCACTTGCACAGAATGTTGATGCTTCGGAAAATGAAAAAAATAAGAACTAGGTTTTCTGCTTCAGAAATGGGCTCAGATTTTGAATCCATTAAATCCTATAATAACATACAAACTGAAATAGAAATTAAAAAAATTAACTATTCTAAAGATGATATTGATATAGAAAAAGTAGAATAATAGCCTATAATAGAGGAAAGGCTATAAAGGACTTTATATTATAAGTCTACAAGTGTATAAAATGCTTAAAGATAAGGAATCACAAGAACCTAACCTAGTAAAAAAACTAGAAATACAAAAAAAACTTTTAAATTTTACATATGAATCAAAGTGTAAAATTAGAGCCCAAATAAAATCCTCAAATAATATTTAGTTACTTATTCTGGAACATTCGGAAAATAGCCAACACGTCATCCTTATATAGACTAAAGAAAATGATAAAACTCTATAATATTTCACTGCTAACGTTAGCGGAGCCAATGGTGGAAACAATTTAATTAGAAAATGTCAATAACAAACTAGGATATAATAAAGCTTTCTCCAATAAAGTGAGATGCATATGAGTCATGTGGAAAAACTACATAGATATTACTAACACTGAAGAATACAATCAAATTTAAATCTTAGCATAAATAGAGGCATAGAAGGCATAATTTCAGTAATCTATGCAAATAATTCTAAAGAAAAAAGAAAGGGTCTATGAAAAATCATGGAGGATATTTCAGTAAAAAAAACTCCATGAATAATAGGAGGTGACTTTAACATGATCAGAAATGCATCAGATAAAAAAGGTGGGAGACCAATGAATACACATGCTAGTAAATACATTAACAAAACTATCTCTAACTGCAATTTACTGAGGCAAATTTTTTTAGGCTCAAACTATACCTGGACTAATAACCGCAAGAAAAAAGGAGCTATATGGTCTAGACTGGATAGATCCTTTTTTACGCCAAATCGATTGACTTCTTTAGAAATATAAGAGCCAAACACTTGAACAACACATGTTCAGACCACAATCCACTACTCATTAATTTTCTAAAGATATAACCCAAAAATATATCCATCAATTTCCAGAATATGTGGTGTCTGCATGAGGAATTCCAAGACACTATGAAAGAATCTTGGTCGCTACCAGTAAGTGGCAACCCAAACTAGATTCTCATGGCAAAACTTAATAGATTAAGAACATGTCTAATAAAGTGGAACAAAAATAAATTTGGTAATATTAATAAGTGCATCATAGAAATTGAACAAAAAATCAATAAATTATAAAAGACATATGAGAAAAATCAAAGTACGTACAATCTCTGTGCCCTTAATAAAGCACAAAGTGAACTCAAACTAAAATTATACATGGAAGAAATTTTTCAGAAACAAAGAGCAAAAGTAAATTGGCTAAAAGAATGAGACAAAGACACTAAATTCTTTCAGATGGCCTCAAAAATAAAGAATCAAAAACATAAAATTATAGGAATAAAAAATAACGAATGAATATAAGTAGAAAATAAAGAAAAAATTAAAGATTCGCTAAAGGTATATATAAAAAACTATTATGCGATAAAAACTTAATTAAAGGACAAAACCTTCTACAAAACATAAATAACAAAATTAAAGAAAATAGATAATAAAAACTTGATGAAAATTCCAGAAGAGAAAGAAATCAAAAAAAAATCTATAGCATGGACAAAAATAATTCAGCTAGTCCAGATGGATGGAATAACAAGTTTTTTCAAGACTTCTAGGATATCATTAAGGTAAAAATTATTCAGGTCATTCGTTGGTTCTTATGTGGTGCAAAAATTAACAAAAGGTGGGCACTAACCCATATGGTCCTTATTCCTAAAAAGAAAACCCCCCTAAAAGAAGAAGACTATCGACCTATTAGTATATGAAATTCGATTTATAAAATTCTAGTGAAACTATTGCAAAATAGAGTAGGACTTGTATTTCCCAAAATCATATCAAAGAACAATCATGTTTTATGAAAAAATAGACTAATCATGAAAAATATATGCCTAGCTAATGAACTCATGAAAGATTTATCATACAAAACAAGAGGCCATAATGTTATATTTAAACTAGACCTATCGAAAGCCTTTGATAGAGTAGACTAGCAAGTCTTATGCTTTACCATGAGGCAAATGGGTTTTACAGAAGCATGAATAGATTTAATCTTTAGATGCATATCGAACACTTGGTTTAAGATTATCATAAATGGGGATAAAGGAAAAGAGTTTAAAACTACTCGAGGGTTAAGACAATGTGATCCCTTATCTTTCATACTCTTTAATGTATACCTAGAATTATTAAAAGGATATTTGAAAAGCAAAATGAGTAGAGGTGATATACTCCCTTATAGGCAACATAAAGATTCTCTGCAGATAAGTTGTCTGCCATATGCATACAACATCATATTATTCACAAATGGGAATAAGAAATCTATAAAGAACTTAATGGAAATTTTTCAAACAATGGAAGAAGAAATGGGCTTAAAGTTAAACAGAAATAAATGCCAGCTTAAATTTTCAAAGAATGCACCTCTCAGCCTTATTCACAGACTAAAAGAAAACATAGGATTCTCTTATGAGAAAAAAGCTATCTTGTATCTTGGTTGTCCATTATACGAAAAAAGATTTAAATCAGACCACTTAGACTTCCTTTTAGAAAAGCTTAGGAACAAGATAGCAGGATGGAATGTTGAATCACTAAAATGAGTGGGAGAGTTGCCCTCATCACACATGCACTGCAAAGTCTACTAATACACAATTTAATGATTATACAGCCGCCTAAATACTTTATTAAAAAAATAGAAAAAGAATTAACTAATTTCCTCTGGGGCAAGAAGAATAATAAGCATAAACTACACTGGATAAAATGGGAAGACATATGCTTCCCAAAAGAGGAAGTGAGCCTTGGATTCTCTAGTTTAGAACATATAGCAGAGGCATGGGCATGCAAGAGATGGTGGAGAATAAAAAAACAATAATTTATGAGCAAGATATATGAGATCTAAATACATAATTAATGACACAAACAAGATAAAAAAAAGTTAGACAATGAATCTCAAATATGGAAACAAACACTAAAATAAAAAGAAATAATAGATAAACACTTAGTCTAAACTAAGTTTGGCTAGAAATGGAAACTATACGAAGGTGTATTCTCCTTAAAATCAGCCAAGAATCTAATTAGGAATAGAAAACCCCCACAAGAAGTGTGGAAATAGTGCTAGAACAATAATAACTTATTTAAAACTTGCTTATTTTAATGGAAAACACTATCTAACATTATCCCATTAGACATACTCATACAAAAAAAAAGTCATAAAACTTGGTTTTAGATGTGAATGTTGCAAGATAAATATAGAATCCTCGAATCATCTATTTTCACAAGGAAAATTACCCTCGAAGATATGAAAAAAATTTGAAAAGAAAATAGGCTTGAAATGTAAAAATCAAACCCTTAAAGAAGAATTCAAAAATGGCTGAAGGCGAGTAAGTCAAATCTGCTCAAAAATGGCTCCAAAACACCATTCCACCTTTGATAGTATGGTGCATATGGAAAGCCAGAAATAAAAATCGGTACGAAAATATAGAAATGAAAATAGAAAATATAGAGAGAAATATTAAAAAAAGAAATAATTATTATATCAGAAGCTTCCCCATTAAATAATCTTATATATATAGAAAATAAAGATTATATAGATAAATGACAAATAAGATTATTAAAACCTAAACCTTTACAGTTTATGAACATTCACTAGAATAAACCCATCAAAAAACTACCCAGCTCTTAATACAGACGTGAGTTTCAAAAGAGAAATTGGGTATCGCCGGAGGTGGAGGAATACTGAGAGATCCGAAAGTAAGGTGCTATTGGCATACACTAAAAAAGTGACCGCAAATACATCTCTACAAGCGAAAATTCTTGCTCTATTGTTAGGTCTAAGATTATACAAAATTAAAAACATAAAAAATCTACAAATTCAAATTGACTCATTAACTTTAGTAGGAATAATTAAAGGCCATAAATCACAATAGAAATATATAAATGAGATAGAAAAGATTAACCAACTAGTAACCGAATTAAACGGCAGTATAGAACATATTTTTAGAAATTGCAATCAAGCTGCCAATAAGTTAGCTAAAGATGGAGAAAAATTAAGAAATCAAAACTTTGAAGCTCACAACATCCCAAATAAACATAGAGGCATCCTCATGCTAGACGAAATGGAATACCCTATAATTAGGAAAGTTAAAGTTAACAGTTAATGGCCAGTAGGGAAAGTCATAGCCAATACAACCAAACAAATTATACACATAAAAACCATGAAAATTAAGGGTAGAAGTAATGAAAGGTGAATTTTTATACTCTGACCTCAGCTCAACACATCCTGGTCTTGTGGGATGTTTTGCTATTTGGGTCTTTAAATGCATTACAGAAAAGGTTATGCAAGTTTATCTCATCCCGGCCCTGTGGAATGTGCTCTACTATTGTTATTATAACTCTCATTGCTACATAGAATAAGAGATGTATGTCGAGAACCTCTTTTAGAGGTATGACTATTTGGAAAGCATAAAGAAAACACAAAAAAGGTCTTGGGCATTATGGACTTATTAAATATGTTATAGATTAAGATATGCAAGTTTATAGCATTGCTGCTGTGAGATGTCATTTGATGTCATAGATATATTAGATAGTTAATTTTGGCTCTTTTAATATAAGGACAGGAAAAAAACATTGAAAGTAGGTATGCAATAGTGATAGAAGGTGGCAACAGCTTAAAAGAGCAAATGCTTACAACAAGAGTACAAAGTAGGAGGTAGAATGTTGTCACTGTTAATGTTACCTTGATGTGTTACTTTGATGTGTTTTTGTTCTGTGCGCTGTTAAATAGCAGGAAGTATTATGTTAAAGACAGGAGAAACTAAAATAGGAGGATCTAAAGATCGATGCTGAGGAAAGTAGAAAAACAAGAAGACTATGAAAAATAATAACAAAAAGAAAAATAATACGAATAAGAAAAAAATAAATAAAAATAAAAATAAAAATAATAAGCAGAATAAGAAGAATATGAAAAATAAAAAGAATAATTATAATAAGAATGATAAGAAAAATAAGAAAAATAAAAAGAATAAAAATAATGAGAAGATTTGGGAGAAAAAAAAGAATAGAAAGAATACTAAGAAGAACAAGAATAAGAATAAAAAAAATAAAAAGAATAATAAAAATAAAAATAATAAGAAGAATGGGAAGAATCATAATAATAAAAAGAATATGAAGAATAAGAAGAATACAAAAATAAGAAGAAAAATAAAAATATGAAGAATATCAAATTTAAGAAGAATAAAAAAAATAAAAATAATAAGAAAAATAATAAAAATAAGAAGAATAATAAAAAGAACAAGAATAAAAAAAATAAAAAGAATAAAAAATATAATAACAATAACAAGAATAATAATAATAATATGAATAAGAATTATAAGAATAAAAAAAAATAAGAAGAATAATTAGAATAAGAAAAATAAAGAAAAAAAGAAAATAAAAAATAAGAAAAATATGAAGTATAAGAAGAATAAGAAAAATAAAAAAGAAAAAGAAGAATACAAATATTAAGAATAATAATGCGAATAAGAAGAATAAATAAAAATAAAAAGAATAAGAACATAAGAAGCATAATAAGAATAATAACAATAAGAAGAATAAAAAGAATTTGAAGAATAATAAAAAAAATAAGAATATGAAGAATGATAAGAATAATAAAAAATAAGAATAATAAGAAGAATTAGAAGAATTAAAAGAATTAGGAGAATTAAAAGAATTATAAGAATAAAAAGAATAAAAATAATAAGAAGTATAATAAGATTAAGAATAATAAGAAGAATAAGAATAAGAATAAAGAAGAAGAAAAAAATAGGAAGAATAAGAAGAATAGAAAAAATGAGAAGAATGAAAAGAATTTGAAGAATATGAATAATAAGAAGAATAAGAAAAAAAAAATAGGAAGAATAAAAAAAATAAAAAGAATAAGAAAAATAAAAAGAATAGTTAGAATAAGAATGATAAGAAAAATAAAAGAATAAAAATAATGAAAAGATTTGGAAGAAAAAAAAAAGAATTAAGAATAATAATAATAATAACAAGAATAAGAATAAAAAAGAAGAATAGAGAGACAAAAAAGAATAAAATTAATGGGAAGAATGGGAATAATAAGAAGAATAAGAAGAATAAAAAATAAGAAGAATAATAAAAAAATGAAGAATATCAAATTTATGAAGAAAATGAAGAATAAAAAGAATAAAAAAAACAATAAGAATAATAAGAATAATAAGAAAAAAAGAATAAAAAGAATAATAACAATAACAAAAATAAAAATAATAATATGAATAAGAATTATAAGAATAAAAAGAAGAATAAGAAGAATAATTAGAATAAGAAAAATAAGGAGAAAAGAAAAATAAAAAAAATAAGAAGAATATGAAGTATAAGAAGAATAAGAAAAATAAAAAAAATAAAAAGAATAATACAAATATTAAAAATAATAATGCGAATAAGAAGAATAGATAAGAATAAAAAGAATAAGAAAATAAGAAGCATAATAAGAATAATAACAATAAGAATAAAACGAATTTAAAGAATAAAAAGAAAAAGAAGAATGTGATGAATAATAAAAATAATAAAAATAAGAATAATAAGAAGAATTAGAAGAATTAAAAGAATTATAAGAATAAGAAGAATAAAAAATAATAAAAAATATAATAAAATTAAGAACAATATGAATTAAGAAAATTAAGAAAAAATAAGAATAATAATAATAATAGGAAGAATTAGAAGAATTAAAAGAATTGGAAGAATATGAAGAATAAGAAGATGAGAAAAATAAGTAGAATAAGAAGAATAAGAACAATAATAAGAATAAGAAGAAAAAAAAGAATAATAAAAATAACAAAAATAACAAAAATAATATGAATAAGAAGAATATGAAGAATAAGAAGAATAATAAGAAAAATAAGAATAAGAATAATAAAAAGAATAATACGAATAATAAAAAGAATAAGAAAAATAAGAAGTATAAGAAGAATAAGAAAAATAAGTAATATAAGAAGAATAAGTAGAATAAGAAGAATAAGTTGAATATGAAGAATAAGAAGAATAAAAAGAATAAAAAGAATAATATGAATAATAAAAAGAATAAGAAAAATAAGAAGTATAAGAAAAATAAGAAAAATAAGTAATATAAGAAGAATAAGTAGAATAAGTTGAATAAGAAAAATATGAAGAATAACAAGAATAAAAATAAAAATAAAAAGAATAAGAAGAAAAAGAAAAATATGAAGAATAAGAAGAATAAAAATGATATTAAGACTAAAAAGAATAAGAATAATAAGAATAATAAGAAGAATAAGAACAATAAGAACAATAATAAAAATGAGAAGAACAAAAAAAACAAAAAAAACAAGAATAACACGAATAACAAGAATAAGATGAATAAGAAGAATATGTAGAAAAAGAAAAATAATAAGAATAAGAAGAATAAGAAGAAAAAAAAATAAAAAAAAAAGAATACGAATAATAAGAAAAATAAATAATATAAGAAAAATAAGTTGAATAAAAAGAATAACAAGAATATGAAAAAAAAATAAGTATAAGAAGAAAAGGAAGAATATGAAAATTATGTAGAATAAGAAGATTAAAATTGATAAGAAGACTAAAAAGAATAAGAATAATAAGAAGAAAAAGATGAATATGATGAATAAGAAGAATAAGAAGAGTAAGAAGAATAAGAAGAGTAAGAAGAATAAGAAAAATAAGAAAAATAAGAAAAATAACAAGAATAAGAATAAAAAGTAGAAATACGAAGAATAATAATAAAAATAACAAGAATATGAAGAATATGAAGAAAAAGAAGAATAACAAGAATAAAAAGAATGAGAAGAATAAGAAGAATAAGTAAAATAAGAAGAATTAGAAGAATAATAAGAATAAAATGAATATGAATAGTAAGAAGAATAAAGATGAATAAGAAGAAAATGGAGAATAAGAAGAAAAAGAGAATAAGAAAAAAAAGAAGAAAAAGAAGAAAAAGAAGAAAAAGAAGAAAAAGAAGAATAAAAAAAATAATAAGAATAAAAAGAATAAGAAAAATAAAAAGAAAAAGAAGAATACGAATAATAAAAAGAATAAGAAACATAAAAAGTATAAGAAGAATAAAAAAAATAAGTAATATAAGAAAAAGAAGTTGAATAAGTAGAATACGAAGAATATGAAAATTTACAATAATAATAAAAAATAAGAAGAATAAGAAGAAAATGAAGAATATGAAGAATAAGAAGAATAAAAATGATAAAAAGTATAAAAAGAATAAGAAGAATAAGAATATTAAGAAGAAAAAGAATAAGATGAATAAGAAGAAAAAAAAAAAAAAAGAATAAGAAGAATAAGAGGAATATAAATAATAAGAAGAATAAAAATAATAAGAAAAATTAGAAAAAAAACAAGAATAAGAAGAAAAAGAAAAATAAGTAGAATAAGAAAATTACAAATAATAACAAGAATAAGAAGAATATGAAGAAAAAGAAAAAAAAATAAGAAGAATAAAAAGAATATAAAGAATAAAAAAAGATGAATAAGAATAAATTGAAGAATCAAAAAAAAAAAGAATAATAAGAAGAAAGATAAGAAAATAAGAAGCAGAAATAGAAGAAAAAAAAGAAAAAGTTGAAGAAAAATAATAAGAATAATAAGAAAATGATGATGAAGAAAAATAATAAGAAGAATAAGAAAAATAATAAGAAGAATAAGAAAAATAATAAGTCTAAAAAGAATAAGAAGAATATTAAGAGTAAGAAGAATAATAAGAATAAGAACACGAATAATAATAATAATAATATGAAGAATAAGTAAAAGAAAAAAAAAAGAAAAAAAAGATAAATGAGAAAAAGTAGAAAAAGAAGTATAAGTAGAAAAAGAAAAAAAATAATAAAAAGAATAATAAAATATAAAGAATAATTAGAACAAGTAGAATAAGAAGAAAACTAGAAAAGAAAGAAAAAGAATAATAAGAGTAAGAAGAATAAAAAGAATAATATGAATAAAAAGAGTAATAAAAAAAATAAAAATTATTTGAATAACAAGAATAAAATAATAATAAGATTAAGAAGAATAATAAGAATAATAAGAATAAGTAAAAAAAGAATAATAATAATTATATAAAAATTATAATAATAATAAATAATAACAATAAGAATAATAAAAAAAAATAATAATAATATTAAGAAAAATAAGAAGAATTAGAAGAATAAGATAATTAAGAAAAAAAAGAATAAGAATAAGACAAATAAGAAGAATAAAAAGAATTAGAATAAGATGAATAAGAAGAATATAAAGAAAGATAAGAATAAAAAGATATGAAGAATAAAAGAACAAAGAGAAAAGAAAAAAGAGAAAAGAAAGAATATAAAGAATAAATAGAAAAGAAAGAATACAAAAAATAAAAAGAAGAAATAGAATAAGAGACGAATAAGTAGAATAATAAGATTTAGATGAATAATAAGAATATGAAAAAAAAAGAAGAATAAATTAACTAAAAAGAATATGAAGAAAAAAAAGATGAAAAATAATAATAATAAGAAAAATAAGAATATGCAAAATAATAAAAACAAGAATAATAAGAAGGATAAGAAGAATAACAATAATAAAAAAAATAAAAAGAATAATATTAATAAAAATATTATGAAGAATAAGAAGAATAACAAAAAAAAGAATAAGAATAAGAATAAGAAAAAGAAAAAGAATAAGAAAAAGAATAAGAATAAGAATAAGAATAAAAAGAATAATAATTATAATAATTATAATAAATGAAAAAAAAAAATGAAAAAGAAGAATAAGTAGAATAAGAAGAAAAAGAAAAATATGAAGTATAAATAGAATAAGAAGAATAAATATAATAATAAGAATTATAAAATAAGAAGAATAAAAAGAATAAGAAGTATAAGAATAATAAGAACAAAAAAAAAGAATAAGAATAATAAGAAGAATAAGAAAAATAAGAAGAAAAATAAGAATACAAAGAATAAGAAAAATAAGAATACAAAGAATAAGAAAAATAAGAATACAAAGAATAAGAAAAATAAGAATACAAAGAATAAGAAAAATAAGAAGAATAATATGAATAACAAGTATAATAAAATAAGAAGAATAATTAGAATAAGTAGAAAAGGAATAAAAAAAATAAAAAATTAGAAGAATAAGAATATTAAGAAGAATAAGAAGAATATGATGGAAAGAAGAATAAGTTGAATAAAAAGAATTAAAAAAAATAAAAGAATAAGAATAAGAAGAATAAGAATAAGATAAATAAGAAAAATATAAAAAAAAGAATAATACGAAGAATAAAAAGAAAAATAGAATAATAAAAATAATAAGAAGAAGAATAAGTAGAATAATAAGTATTAAATGAATAATAAGAATTTTAAGAATAAGAAGAAAAGAAGACAAAGAAGAATAACAAGAATATGAAGAATAAAACGAATAAAAAAAATATTAATAATAATTAAAATAATAAAAATAAAAATAATAAGAAGGATAAGAAAAATAAGAAGAATAACAAATATAAAAATAATAAAAAGAATAATATAAATAAGAAGAATCAGAAAGATAAAAGAATTAGAATGATAAAATTGATAAGAACGATAAGAAAGAAAAGAATTATAAGTAGGATAAGAATGATAACAAAAATAAGAATAATAAGAAAATTAAAAAGAAATAAATTATAAGAAGAATAAGAATTATATGAAGGATACATAGAAAATAAAGAATAAGAAGAAAATGAAAAATAAAATAAAAAATGCGAATAAAAAGAATAAAAAGAAATGAAAGAATAAAAAGAATATTAATCATATAAAGAATAAAAAACATAATAAGAATAAAAACATAAGAATAATAAAAAGAATAACAATAAAAAAAAATAAAAAAAACAAGATTATGAAGAATACGAAAAAAAATGAAGGTTATGTAGAAAAAGAAAAAGAAAAAGAAAAAAAATAAGAAGAATAAGAAAAAAATGATTAAAAAGAAGAATATGAAGAGTAAGATAAATTAGTAGAATAAGATTAATAATAAGAATAAGAAGAATACGAAAATAAAAAAAAATAAGAATAATAAGCAGAAAAAAATAATGAGAATAAGAAGAAATAAAAACTATAAAAACATTACAAAAATAAGAAAAGAAGAAAAATAATAATAATAATAAGATTAATTAAAAGAATATGATAAATAATAAAAATAAAAAGATAAAGTAGAATAAGTAAAATAATAAGTTGTAGAATAAGAAGTATAAAAAGAATAATAAGAATAATAAAATGAGAAGAATAAAAAGAGAAGGAAAAATACTAAGAATAAAAATAATAAGAATAATAATAAAAATAAGAAGAAAAAGAATAATAAAAAGAATAATATGAATAAGAAGTATAAAAAGAATAAAAAGAATAAGATGAATAAAAAAAATAATAAGAATAAGAAATATAAAAAATATAAAAAGAATAATATGAATAAGTATAAAAAGAATAATAAGAATAAGATGAATAAAAAAAATAATAAGAATAAGAAATATAAAAAATATAAAAACAATAAAAATAATAAGACGTATAAAAAGAATAAGAAGAATAAGAAAAAAATAAAAAGAAGACAAATAAGATGATGATAAAGAATAATAATAAATAAAATTAGAAAAATAATAAGAATAAGAAGAATAAAATAAAGAAGTTAAGAAGAAAAAGAAAAAAAGAAGAATTAGAATAAATAAAGAATATGAAGAATATTAAAAATACAAAGAATAAAAAGAAAAATAATAGTAAAAAGAATAAGAAGAAAAGAAGAATAAGTAGAATAAAAAGAATTAGAAGAAAAAGAAAAATAAGAATAATATAAATAATATATAGAATAAGAAGAATAAAAAAAAATAAGAAAAAGAAAAAGAATTAGAAGAATAAGAAAAATAAGAAGAATAAGTAAAATATGAAGAATAATAAGAATAAGAAGAATAAAAAATATAATAATAATATTAAAATAAGAAGAATAAGAATAATAAGAAGAATAAAAAGAATAAAAAGAATAAAAAGATTTAAAATAATACGATTAAAAATAATAAAAATAAGAATAATTTGAAGAATAAGTTAATAAGAAGAATACGAAGAATAAGGAGAATTAAAAAATAAAAAGGATAAGAAAAATAAGAAGAATAATACAATAAAAATAATAAAAAGAAAAATATGAAAAAAAAATATATTAAAAAGAATAAGAAGAATATAAAATAATGAAGAATAAGAAGTAGAAGAATAATAATAAAAATAATAAGAAGAATAAAAGTATATTAGAATATGTCGAATAATAGAATAAAAATAATAAGAAGAATAATAAGAATAAGAAGATAAAGAATAAGAAGAAATAGACGAAGAAGAATATAAGAAGTAAGAAAAATAAAAAGAAAATGAAAAATAAGAAGAATAAAATGAATAAGAAGAATGTGTAGTAAAAGAAGAATAGAAATAATAAAAAGAATGCGAAGAATAAAATGAAAAAGAACAATATACAGAATAAGAAAAAAAAAAGAATAAAAAGAAGATTAAGAAGAATAAGAAGAATAAAAATAATAAGAAGAATAAGAAGAATAAAAATAATAAGAAGAATAAAAATAATAAGAAGAATAAAAATAATAAGAATAATAAGAAGAAGAATAAGAAGATGATGATAATGATAATGATAATAATATTGAATAAGAAGAATAATTTGAATAAAAAGAATAAAAAATAATAATAAGAAGTATAAGAAGAATTAGAATAATAAGAAAAATAAAAAGAATAAGAAGAATATAAAAAATCAAAAAATATGAAGAATAAAAATAATATGTATATTAGGAAGAATACAAAGAAAGAGAAGATTAAAAAGCATAAGAAAAATAAGAAAAATAATAAAATATGAATAATAATAAGAATATGAAGAATTTGAAGAACAAAAATAATAATAAGAATAAGAAAAATAACAAGAATAGGAAAAACATGAAAAATAAGAAGAATAAAAAGTAAAAGAAGAATAAGAATACTAATAATAATAAGATGAATATGAAGAATATGAAGAATGAGATGAATAAGAAGAATAATAAGAATAATAAAATAAGATGAATAAGAAGAATAAGAATAATAAGAAGAATAAAAAGACTAAGAATAATAAAAAAAAGAATAATAATAAAAAGAATAAGAAAAATAATAAAAATAAAAATAATAAGAAGAATATGAAGAATAAAAAGATAATGAAATATAAGAAGAATGAGAAGAAGAAGAATAATTAAAAAAAAATAGAATAAGAAGAATAAAAAAAATAAAAAAAATAAGAAGAATAAGAAAAAAAAGAAGAATAAGAAAAATAAGAAAAATAAAAAGAATAAGAATAATAATAATAATAATAATATAAGAAGAATAAAAATAATAAGAAGAATAAGATTAATAAAAAAAAATCTGAAGAATTAGAAGAAAAAAAAGAATAAGAAGATTAAAAAAAACAAAAATAAAAAGTATAAGAAGAATTAGTAGTATAAGAATAAGAATAAAAAGAATAAGAAGATTAATAAAATTATTAGAATAAGAAGAAAAAGACGAATATGAAGAATAAAAAAATTTGAAGAATATGAAGAATAAATAAAATAAAAACAAAATGAAGATTAAGAAGAATAAGAATAATAAAAAGAAAAAGAAGAACAAGAAAAATAAAAAGAATAAGAATAACAAGAAAAATTAGAAGAATAAAAAGAATAAAAAGAATAAGAATAACAAGAAAAATTAGAAGAATAAGAAGAATAAAAAAAATAAGAAGTATAATTAGAATATGTAAAATAAGAAGAATAAGAAGAATAAAAATAATAATAATAAGAAAAATAATAAGAATAACAAGATGAATAAGCACAAATAGAAGAATAATAAGAATAAGAAGAATAAATAGAATAAAAAATATAAGAATAATAAGAATAATAAGAAATATAATAAAAATAAGAAGAATATAAAAAATATGAAAAATAAGAAGACTTAGAATAATTAGAAGAATAAGAAGAATAGGAGAAATAGAAGAACAAAAGAATAATAAGAATAAGAAAAATAAGAAGAATAAGAAGAAGATGATGATGAATAAAAAAAATGAGAAAAATAAAAAGAATCAGAATAATTAAAAGAATACAAAAAATAAGAATAAAAAGAATATGAATAATAATAATATGAAGAATAAAAAAAAATAATAAGAAAAATAATAAGAATTAAAATAATAATAAGAATATGAACAATAATAAGAATAAGAAGTATTAGAAAAATTAGTAGATTAAAAAGAATAAGTAAAATAAGAAGAATATGAAGATTTACAAGAATAAAAATAAAAATAAGAATAAGATGAATAAGAAAAAGAAATATAAAATGAAGAATAAGTAGAATAAGAATATTAAAAAGAATAAGAATATTAAAAATAATAATAAGAATAAGAATAAGAATAATAAGTAGAATAAGAAAAATAAAAATGAGAAAAAGAAAAATATGACTAATTTGAAGAATAGAACTATAAGAATAATAATAAGAATAAAAAATAATAATAAAAATAAGAAGAATAAAATGAATAAGAAGAATAACTTTTCTGGATGATAAACATGTTCTTGTTCAACTATTTGCCGAAGAAAATTCTTTGTTTATGGTTTAAGGGCATCTGGTATATTAAGGGATATCCAATGATAACGTTCAAATGGATGCCTAACTTCACAACGAAAGAGGAATCACCATTGGCACAGGTATGGTTTCTATTCTGCATGCTCTCCATTCACCTCTTTGATAAATATCCTCAGTATTACATAGTAAGTGTTGTAGGAATCCAACTTCTTCTTGAAGGGACCACGACAACGCTTGCTAGACTGAGCGTGGCTCAAGTAATCATTAAAGTAGGCTTGCAAAAACATATACCTCATCGTATATGGATTGGAAACAAAGAGGGAGAAGGTTTCTGGTAGTAGGTTATTCCAAAGAACCTTCCCCCTTACCGCCCTTTATGTAAAAAAATGGGCCACTCCGCTGAAAAATGCTTAGTAATAAGAAAGAGGAAGGAAGGCCCATAGAAGGCAGAAGAGATGAGATAAGAAATAGGAAGAGGCAAAGAGGTAGTTAGATATCAGAAAAAAACTTCACAAGGGCTAAATGAATTGGGGCAGTACAATGATGTTGAAGGAATGGAGATAATTGAATTTGTGGATAGAGAAGAGGATAGGGCAGCAGAGAGAAGGGAAGAGGAAAAACAATGGCAATTGGTATTAAAAATAGCAAAAAGAACAAAAAGAACAAAAAATATAAAGAAATTAGCTGCCCAAAAAAGAAAGGAGAAAAGGAATGATGGGCAATAGCTATAGAAATGGCTTTGGAGGAGGAAATGGAGATAAAAAGCTATACACAACTCATTGATAATGAGGAAGAAAATGGCCAGAATAATAATCAAGCTAGAGATGATATAGATATTGAAAAATATAAAAATAAAATGGGAAATAAGGAATGGGAAATGGAGATTAAAATTATGACTATCCAATTAGGAAGAGAATGAAAATGGGAAAGGTAAGAAGACTTAAGCACCCTAAAAAAATCTAGAAATACGAAAAAAAAAAACTTAAATAAAACATACAAATCAAAATGCACAACAAGAGTGCAAACTAAATCGGTCAATAACGTAAAATTATATATACACGAACATAAGAAGGGTTAAAAACCTCCCCACGAGAAATAGGCTAAAAAAATGATAAATATTTATAAAATTCCTTTAATAATTTTAGCGGGGGCAATGGTGGAGAAAGAGCAATTAGGAAAATATAAGAAAATATTGGGATTTGAAAATGGCTTCTCTAACCACAATGGCAAGCTATGGATGATGTGGAGGAGTTGGATAAATATTCAAATCTTAAAAGACAGAATAAATAATAAATTTTAGCTTAATCAAGGAAGAAAATGAAATAATAACTGTGATATATGTGAAATACACAAAAGGAAATGAAGAATATAACAACAATAAATAATACATGGGTAATAGGGGGGACTTTAATGTCACAAGAAATGCAAAAGAAAAAAAAGGAGGAAGATATCCTAATTCAGGGGCCAATTCTCATTTCAATGAAGCTATAACTAAATCAAGTTTAATAGAGGTAAATTTCTTATACTTGCGATTCATATGGTACAATAATTGGAAAAACAAAGGCACTATATGGGTCAGGCTAGATTGAGTACTATATAATATGAAATGGTTAGAGAAATATGGTTCTATAGAGGTGAAACACCTAAATAGAACATGTTTAGATCATAGTCATCTATTGATAACAATAAAATATATAAGATTTACAGGGAGTTCTTTCAAATTCTAGAATACATGGTGTTTACATCATGTCTTCATGGATTTCGTAGAGAAATTATGGAGGAAAGAAATAACAGGTAACCCCGCATAAAGATTAAACTTAAAATTGAATAGGTTAAAAAAAGAGTTAAAATGGAATAAAGATATATTTGGTGATACAAATAAGAAGATAAAAGAGACTGAGAATATAGTGGTAAAATGTGAATTAGAATATGAAGTAAAACAAAATGAAAACAATAGGAGTGCCCTCAACAAAGCACAAGCTGAATCAAGGCTTAAACTCCTCGTGGAAGAAGTATATTGGAAAGGGGAATGGGTTGACAAAGAACAAAAATACAAAAATACAAAAATACTTTGAATCATCTTAAACAAATATATATTTATTCTTTCTACAATATTATTTTATAAAATTATGCTAGCAAATAAAATTTAAGATATGATCAAGTGACCAAAATAATCAATGAGACATAATGCTAATATACTATCACTTATAATAATTTGAATATTTTTTATAAAATATTTTTTTTATTAAGAATATGAAATAATAATAAAAAATTTATATTCTAAAATAAAAAAATTAACAAAGTAAAATGTGTAAACATTCATAAAAGTGATACATTTTCTAAATTAATATTAAAACTCGTATTTACTATATCATCATTCATTTGAGTGCAACATGTCAAATAAATTCATATTCACTCAGCCAAACGTCTCGTGAGCTAGATATAATATTCTAATATAAAATCATGAAAGATACATTACACTCTAGTATAAATATAATTTTAATACTAAAATTTAGCATTATCATCTTGTCTATAGAAGAATGACTAAATTGAGAATAAACAAATAAAGGATAAACAACATTCAAATACATAGTAAGATAATATATCATATAAGAAATAACATATGGTCCACATTGCATATTTCCAAAAAAAAAATCTCTCAGTATATTTCTATCTTATAAGACCTCAACGAATGAAAAAAAAATACCCTAGAATGACAACTCACAAAAATAAAATTAGCAAGATAATTACAAATAAAAATAATAATATAAAAAGTATCAAGAATGTATTCATAAATAAATAATAATGATTTGTCATTAAATATTATAAAAATCAAGAAATAAAAATGAAGAATAATGAATAACGAGCAACTACATTTAATGTGATTGTTTGCTTACAAGTCTAACTTTTGAGTCTGAAAAAATGAGTCATGAGAACTGTAATACTTGGAGAACAATATATATATATATATATATATATATATATATATATATATATATATACACACTATGTTGCACGGATATGCCTAGGAACTGCCGTGTCGCCGTGTCTGACCCGTGTCGCCGTGTCCACGTGTCGGACAAGTGTACACGGCGACACGTGTCGGACACGGGTCGGATACGTGTTCGATACGCCACGTAGCGTATCGGATACGCGTCAGAGACATATCTGACGCGTTGTTCGGAAACAGTCGTCGTTAACAACAGACGTGTCGTTTATCTACAGATGCGTAGTTTACCAACTGACACATTTTAACGATTCTAACGTGTCGGAAATACACTATATATTAACTATTACTTCTACATCTCCAACAAATTGAGGAGCACACTGCCGACAATGAGTTGCCGATAAGCTGATTGCGAGAAATAGTTGTCAATTGTCATTGCGTCAAACGGGGAGGGGAGGAACACACCACCGAGGTGCCGACAATACCTAAGGTAACCTAATTTATAAAGGAAATGGAGGGTTTTGGAATCTGTATCGAGAGGGGGAGAGTTCAAAAATTGAAACTGTAAAGGGAGGGTGGTGGGGGGGTGTTAGAGGGTTTGAATTTTTTTTACATTATTTTAAAATACAGAATTTTAAATTATTTTAAAATACAGAATTTTAAATTATTTTAAGATACCTAATATTTATAATTAATAATTTTTATTTTTATTTTTTTTATCATGACGTATCCTAGTCGTATCCGTATCCTAGTTTTTTAGAATTTGCCGTGTCCCCGTATCTTGCCGTGTCGTATCTCCGTGTCCGTATTCGTGTCCGTGCAACATAGTTATATATATATATATATATTATTATTATTATCTTATATATGAGTTTTGTAAATTATTCTTTAGTAAGTGTAATGCGAAAGAAACTATGTTAAAACTCCTAGATCACTCTGATAGCTACTCTATCTTTCTTAACACTTTGTAGTACTTTCGAGCTCATCTTAAGAAATAACTATTAATATCTTTTTTGGTATTTTATTTCTTTCTATAAAATGTGCACAATAGAAATAACTATTAAATCTCTATGGATTGATACTAAAAATATGTTTTCATCTTTAATAAATACTTATCTACAAACACAATACTTCCCAAAAATTAACACACTTCACATCTAGACTTACTCATTACACAACATATTGCAAGGAACCTAGACCATACAAACCTCTTCGCAATGCACTAAGCACATCATCAACTCCACTCCTAATAATATTTCTCTTTTCACACATGCCCACTCTACGTGCCAACGCAACATTTCATACAGGACAACATTGTGCATGAAGGAAAGAAATAAGACATTTATATCATGATTCATTTTAGAGGAAAAATAGTCTAATTATTACATATATTTTTTCTTTTTTTAAAAATTATATCTTATTTTTCTTTATTTGGAACACTCACTTTATTCAATAAAAAATAAAATGAAAATTTTATAAATAACAAAGTTGTTTTCAAAATAATTTAGAAAAGTAGAATTATATTATCATTTTTTTAAATTTTTTAAATAAAGAATGCTATCATTTAATTCATCCAAATATATCCTATTATTCTTTAAAATCAACTATATATATCTATATTTTTATAATTATTATTTAAAATGAGTTCCTCAAGTTTATAATCGACATTATATCATCAAATATGCACCAAAATGATAAATAGATTTACACATCATTTAATCAACATTTTAACATGATGTAAAATAAAAACCTAGTATTTTTTTTTATCTAGTATCACCTCTGTAATACTAGGGGAAAATATATAATAAACGATATTTTTTTTATCCGATTCCAAATTCCGATAACACTTTGTGCTCAAAATAGTGCTCAGACATCCCTTATTCCCACATTGCAAATTCATCTTAGAAAACACAATCTCTGACACACCTTAAGTTTTAGAGTTGCATCTCGAATCGAGCCAACATGGATAATCTGAACCCAGCTCGAGAAAAAAACAAGTTCGGGGGGGTTGAAGTATTCTCGAGTTGGGATTGGTTTCGGGTTGAAAATTGTGAACTTGAGCAAAATTCGAGTTGGGTTCGAGTTGGTCCCCAGCCGCCCGAATTACACTGAGAGTGCAATCCCATTTATAAGCATAGTAACTCATTCTAACATTTTTGAGCAGAGTGGACAAACTCTTAATAGATGGGTGATTGGATTGGCAATAATTTGATAGAAGCATTTTTTTTTGAATTACTCTCGTAAATTTAAGTGATTATCATATTACCAATATCAGCCGGGCCAAAAAAAGTTGATTATTATGTGCTTATAAAAATAAGACTTGGGAGACTAAAAGAAAACATTAGCATCTAAAATAACTAAAGTCAATTTTATTACAAGTTTTATGCTGCATAAAATTTAAAACTTCAAAAAACATCAAGAGACTAGTAATTTGTTTTGTTTTATACTATGTAAAATTTTTTATTATTTATTATTTATTTTTTTTTTTTTATTTTATAGCAACAGAAATGACACATTCTGACTCAGCCGGCCAAACCCAAGCCAACCCAACCCCAACCCAATTTTCATAATGTCAAATTGGGTTGCAGTACAATTGTACAATGTACAATTTTATAGCTTGTTACTTCGGCAAAAAAAAAAACACTAAACATGCCAATCGATAATGTGGTAACAAGAAAAACAAGAAAAGAGAGCACTGTGCCAAAAAAATAGGGCAAATACACTGCTGAGATGTTTACCTTTTCCCGGAGATCATAATCATTGGCGTCCAACAAATTAACAAAATATTTCAGGAAGGAGCAGCCACGAAAGAGAGGTGGCAGGACATCTTCTGAACCAGTTTCTGACAGGCTTTCAGCAATATCAGACACCAGAGTGACAGCTTTTTTGTGAAGTCTCGTATCTTTGCTTGAGCTGCCCAATATGTCCTATAAACACAAAAAAAAAAAAAACACGGGCGCGCGCGCAGGAATGAAGAGACAGAAACTGTTGTCTATCAGCATAGTAATCCAGGTAGAGAAAAAATTTAATGCTTTGGGAGGGTCACCAGAATCATCATGTGTCCGGCTGCAGAAAAAAACAACTCTTGTCCTGCAAAATTGTTCCGAACAACAGAGGAAATAGCATACAGTGCTTTGACAGCTTCTTCCACGAAGGTGGACTTGACCATCACCATTAGCCCAGCCAGCCCCCCGAGATCCAGCACCTGACAGATCAGCATTGATAATTTCCCAGCGTTGGGCAAGAGCCAGGATGGATGCTGGTTCTCGACCGCACGAGAGGGGACCAACAAGAAGCGCCAATGAACTTCACCTGGTTCTGAACAACCGGATTATTCTGGCTGCATTTCCCAATAACCCATGCAGAATATCTCCTCATCTCGGGATCATCGTGATTCAGAAAGCGCACCATGGAACGGAGACCGCCAATCCTGCTGAAATCTAGCAGACCAAAAAAAAGAATCATTAGCATGGTGGCAACAAACAGACTTGAAACAATAACTCCTACCGCAGAGATTGTTATGGCAACAAGGACAATGATGGTAATGCAAGGCTAAAAAAATAACATAATATATATCTCAACTACAATAACTTTAAAAAAAATAAAAAAAAATAAAAAACTAGAATAGCTTTTGAAAAGGTAACAAGATCAAGATTGTGAGAGTCGTACCAAATGAACAGAACTCCTCCTTGGTGCGAGATTCGAGAGAGATTTCTATCTCGATAGTCTTACCACCAAAAATCAAAAAAGACATTATGTGGAGAATCTCAGGCCCAAAATCTATCGTGCTCAGATATAGGCATTTATCATCGTACCAAAACATAACCTTCAACAGATACTTGTAACACGAAGACAACTCGGGTGATGACTTATCTCAGTACTATTCTCAATCAAATATTTTTAACTTAAAAATTCTAATGAGATACATTATATTAGCATTTGTATAATCAGGCGTAAAAACCAGAATAATACTAACCAAAAAAAAAAATCATGTTGTGTTTGTGATCATTAATTTTATTTTATTTTATTTTTTGAGCAATAGGAGCCTTCTCTAGTAGCTTGCATCCATATGGCAGCAGCAAGGGTTTCACAACTATAATATAGTGGAATTGGCTACAATTTAGAAGTGGGACTCGAACTTCTTAGACTCATAGATAAACACGTGAATATGCCCACCTTCATATATGAATCAACTCATGAGGAAAAGACATTAACTTTATTGGCAAGGAAGCACAGACACGGCTCCTTACCGTCGTGTCCACGTGTCCGACACGTGGACACGACACGGATACGTGTCTGATACACAACGTGGTGTATCATTGTATAATCTGTATCTGATACGTCACGTGGCGTACCGGATGATTGCGTCGGCAGCCGTATCCATGTCTATAATGTCCGACGTCCGATGACGTCGGGTGGCCAACTTTGCCGGATGCACAACGTTGGCCAATGGCAAGGGGCGGGCACGATTTGAGGGTGAGGCAGGGAGCAGACGTAATTTGAGAGGAGAGGAAGGAGCAGCACAATTTGAGGGGAGAGGCAGTGGCGGCATGAATTGAGAAAAGAGGCAGGGGCGGGTGTGTCTGAGGGAGAGACAGGGACGGACATATTTGTGTGGGGATGTGGCATAAAATAAAATATTTTTATAAAATAAAATAAAATATTTTAATAAAATAAAATAAAATATTTTTATTTTATAAAATAAACAATATATATTTATTTTATATAATAAAATATTTTAATTTAATTTAATTTAATGAATTTTATAAAATACCTAATATTTATAATTAATAATTTTTTTTTATTTTTATTTTTTTTATCATGTCATATTCTAGCCGTATCAGTATCCTAGTTTTTTAGAATTTACCGTGTCTCCGTACCCTTCCGTGTCGTATCACTGTGTCCGTGTCCGTATCCATGCTTCTTAGCTTATTGGATGTCCAATAATAGTATTTTCTAAGATAATTGTTTAAAAATACATATGAATGATGACACTTGAGTTGTGTCGCATCATAAACTAGATACTTCAATTATATATCTCAAACTTAGACCATCTACAAAAAGACTCTTTCTCTCTCTCTCTCTTGATTCTTTCCCTAAATTTAAAGAAATAATTCTGAAAATAAGTTCTCTAGATTAAAATATTAGTAATATCATTAAAATTAATTCTTATTTTATTGAGACTAGATACACAAATCCTAGTTAGTCAAGCAGAGTGATCTCGCATATCAACATTAAAATCAAACATACGCACTTACTTTTAACTAAAAGATTGTGTTTACTCTTTTTAGAAATAATCATCATTATCATTGTGAAAATATTTTCTTAATATTGCATTAGTATATTGTATAAATAATAATTCTACAAATAATTTAACCATTTATCAAACTTCTAGTCTTTCATATATATCCAACTCGTGATTATTTTATTTCATCATTTTTATTCAAATTTTAATCTACTTTTTAAAAATTCACCTTAATTTTTTCAATCATTTATTTATTTGAGTCATATATAACTTCTTTTTTGAATGCATAAATCGATACAATACTCTATTTTTTTACATAAATATAATTCCTAAAAATATCTCAATTATTTTATATTTAATTGTATCCTCACGGATTTTATCAAATATCCATCTTGATATGTATTCCTTTATTATTTAATTTATTTTTCTTATTATTTCTTTACTTTATGCTTGGGAGCACCTTATGAGCATTTTGCTACTATCATCTTATGATTGAGAACACCCCACGAATAGGTCCCAATCCAAGTAGCCTAGCATTTGTAAGTAACTCTTATTTATATGTTTTATCTTTTTAATTATAAAATTATTATTATTATTATTTTGTATTATGCACATTATGATTATGTGCATATTAGACATACTCCACATGCATTTGTCATGACAAAAAAAAAACTAAAAATTAATATGCTGAGCTTTGAAGACTTGTGAGAAACTTTATAATGTTTGATAAAAATTCTAGAAAGCTCTAAAGGCTTCAACCCATCTTCTCATTCTAAAATATTTTATGAATTTCTAATGTAGTATAATTATGACATGTGACATAATTTGAATCATTGATAAATGAGAGCTTGTGTGTATAATATTGTGAATTTAACTTTTATTAATTTGTAACACACTCGTGATGCACAGTAGGCAAGGGGGGAGGAGGATGTACCTAGCACACAAAGCTCTCACTTTAGCATATAATATATGAAAAATTAATATCTTAATAATATTATTCTCAAAAATCAAAAAGACTACGTCTAATAAGCTTCGCACTCAATATCAACAATCCCTAGAAAATAATATTTATTATTGTACAAAGACCTAACTTGCGATACATACAAATTACATAATAACTTCTTGGATTATAAGTCATTTCAAAATTATTCTTGTCCAGACATTTTTAATTTTTAAATTCTTATGAAATTCAGTATGTTATTATTTATATAATCACAAATAAATCCTAGTGTGGGCCGACTATTATTATCATAGAATAGGCCAAGTAAATCCTAGATGCACTATGTCTGTGCACATTAGCATGCACTTTGCACCACATGCACGCAAAAAAAATGCTAAATTATGTGCAATAGATTGTTGGTGCAATGTACAACACCAATCCATTGTTGGTGTCAAAATTTGTGTGTAGGAGCAAGTTACATTGGTGAAAACGAGGGAGCATCTATATGGTAACATTATGCATATTGCATAAATAAAAAAATTTCTAGCAATAGACATATTATACAAATAAATGATATATCAAAAAAAGTTATGCCAATTATTTTCATAAAAAATATTCTAATGGCAACTTCTTACTTGCTATTATCATAACCATATATTAGTTCTCACGTAATTACTTCATTGTGATGCTGATAATAGATCATATAAAATTTCTCTAAGTAACAAATATTTCACATCCACCAAATAATATAGTTCTAGTGACTAATATTATTATTTTAGATACCGAGTCACAAATTGATCAACTAGCAATCATATCATAGATAATTTCTATTTGTTCATTATTTTTTATTTTTTTCCTTGATATGATAATAGTAAATATCAAACAATCAAAAATTATTTAATGTTACAACATTAAACTTAATATTTTGTTTCTTTCATGTATTTGTTTTATCCCACATTAAGTTAACAATCTTTTTCATAAAATTATCTTTAAATTTAACTCGGACTCTAACTAGAGATGTCAGACAGGTCAGTTCAAGTCATAGAGCCTATTTTTGTGTGCTTAACAAGGGCATAGTGAGTGGTCAAGATGACTATGAGGTATTCATGCATGGATTGATGACCCACTGGATAAATTGGTGGCCCCATTGCTATCAGATGGCAATCTAGGTTTGTACGAGAAAAAACTAGGTGCTTTTAGGCTAGCCTTTGATCACATGTCATACTCGAGTCCGAGTTCATAGTTTGCATTACGCAAGGCACAACCTGAGCATGACTCAAATGCCATAATAATAATATATTAAAATATATATCTGATATCTATCATACTTATTGTACTAATAATAATAATATATTACTCAAATTATAATTTAGACATGTAGTGTTGGCACTCCCTTTTTATAAGTTTTCTAAAATATTTTTTTAAGGATATAATTTTAACCAAAAATTATTATATCAACCAATTTTTTCTTCTATATGTTCTCATTGTGTCCTCTCAAATATTATATCCCAAAATGATATTATTTATTTTACCAATCAAAATTTTTGAAAATACATATTTTGTTCATGATCTCTCATCATTATGTATCAGAATAACACTTAAGATGACAAAGTATATCTTTTTAATTACTCCAATATTCAAAAAAGATTAAAATATTATTCATCTATATCTGATAGAGCATTAAAGAGTAATAATATCACTTTTTTGAGTAAGATTGATATACTTATATGAATCTATTATTTTTCTTCACATTTCTATAATATCATATTAATTAAGAGAGATATTTACTCATCAACTATTTCTAAACATATTAATTCACATTATGATAATACTCATATCATTATCATGCATACTAATAAATATACAACAAATAACTCTAGAAAGATCAAGATGATCCAAGATTAAAAAGACTTGATACCCATCTCATAAGGAGATTAGCTGGTTGGGACTCTTGACAATGTCCAGGAGGTCACGAGTTCAAGTCTTATTGGTGGAGGTACTAGAAATATTTCTTACATGTTTGATTCTCTATGGGCCCAAGGGGATGTAGGGGTTCACATAAGAGAGCCTTAAAGCTCTTTTTTTTTCAAAAAAAAAAAAAAAGACTTGACCACCTAGAAGTTAGAGTTAATACTAGAAAAATGAGACATACAATATGTTCAAATTTAGGTAGAATCTTCCATCAAAACTAGATGATTTGACCATTGTTATTCTGATCTTGATCTTTCAATTTCTTTTTAAAAAAATAAAAATATTATAGACATTACTCTATTTCACAAGTATTGTTGTTTTTTAACTATTATTTGGTGTCATTTAGTACATCTCATAATGATATTATCAAATAGAATTTTTTTAAGACTATCTCACCAAGTATAATATTGGACGATATTATAAGACAAGGAAACTAATACTTCAACCTACAAGAATATTTATTATTAGTTGCAATAAATATTTATTATGAAGATAATTCTAGATGATGAGATAGATTATTTCAAAATAAAATTTGTTGCATAAGATTTACTCAAATATTTAGTATATATTACAAAAAAAGTTTCATGGCAAATATGACCTCCACATTAATTTTTATATCATTGACAATATTTCAATAGTAGATAATAGTTTAAAAAGGCGGAGGTGTATTTGAAGCATCTACTCGAATTTTGAATAATATAATCATATTTAATTTAAAGATTATAAAAAAATTAAATTGCTTAAAATAATTACTAAAATTTGCTTTACAATGGTTTAATTTGGCAGCTTTCTCTTTCAAATAAAAACAAGTGTGTTGTAGATATTTTGTTTTTCTAGAGAAGCTTAGACAACAGGTTAATCTTATATATTATATATGTAACTAATATCTTTATTATAAGAGAGGATAAGTTTTAAATTAATCTAACAAAAATTACATTAAATCATACAAAATAAAAGATATTGAAAAAAATTGTATTTTCTTTAAATAAAGATTTCCTACTTCATTCGAGATATATTATATTACAAAGAAAATATGTGATGGAAATATTCTCATGTAAATTAATCTTTGAGATTGTGCTCCAGAAAATATTCCTATTGAATCAAATATTAATTTTTTATCTGATATGTACTCTTGAGTTAAATATATTATATATAAGAGAATCATAAAATAGATTAATTATTTAATAATGAACAAACTAAATATATTTTTTTTATAATTGATAATATTACTTATTTCTTGGATTTTTCAAATGTTCCCCTTGATTATTTTACTATTACTAAACTAAATATAATTTATAGTTAATATAGTTAGTATGAATATTATTTCACGAGCTAAGCTTGATTCACAAGTTTCTACTCGACCCATGACACAACTCAAGAATAATTTGTAGCCTAGAATAAATTTATCATGGAGCAAGCTGATGATTCAAGTCATGTAATGACAGATGATATTAAGGCACAAAGACTAACCCTCCAAACTTAGATTTTCCAAAGTCAAGCCACAAAGACTAATCATGCAACTCATCTAGATTTACTACGATGGATACAAATGAGCAACTCATCAAAGATTATTGTGTGCTATAGGTAGAGGTGTCAACAGGGCCGGGCAGGGTAAGACAATGCCCATGCCGTGCAGAGGCCAATCGGGCTTCGTGTCGTGCCTGACCCAGCACGGTTTGGTGGCCCATGGGACAGCCCGTAGGCACGGTCGGGGTCACCATACACAACAAGCCTGGCATCCCGCACCCACTGACCGCAGACCTCGCTTCTCGCACCCTCACGAGTCATGGGTGGGTTCACTTTGACTTCATACCCGCTTGAACAATCAGGTTAATCACGTGACACATGCATCTGACATGAAAAATCTCTCCTAATTGTACATTTCTAAAATTCCTAATAAACATGTTAATCACTACTTTATTATTAGATACGTTATCGAATGTGACACTAAAAATTTTATTTTAAATTTTATATTCCCTAAAGATTTTCAACATTCACTAAAAAATGACCGGGCCATCATGAGGATGAAGAATCTCACAGAATTTTAAAATTTTTTTATTCAAAGTTCAGTTAGAATCTACATAGTGACTGGTGAGACATGCATAAAATGATTCATCGTGACTTGTCCAGATATCGGCCGTCACGGACACCACTTCACTATATGTCATAAATTCATTAATTATTTTTTGTTTTTCTAACACATATAATTTTAAATTGTCATTCCTAGATGTGGACCTAGGAATCCTACGATAAGCAAGCTGAAAATATATCTCCATTATGTGCACTACCCTTGGATCTTCTAAAAATCTGATCGGAAGATCCATCAATGTGATAAGTCTGGTCATGCCGTCCTTACCTAACTCACCGAAGTATTTGAAAGGAAAAAACTTTGAGACTGAACTCGATCTAGTCTCAAAAAATGCAGTGCCAAGTTGGGTTTGCCTAGGATCTAATGAACCATATTTTTTGGTGCATAATTCAGTATGCCTCTTAAGGTGCCCAGTCTCAAACGAACTCTTACATGTTAAAAGTCTCATACAATATTTGTACTGTGCTATTTCTTCTTTCTCACCCCAAACATTTTTTTGTTTTATTATATTAAAATGAGTCCAAACTACAGAAGTCATAATTTTTTGTTTTTTAAAAGTTTGAGTCGAGACGACTGGAAAAACCAAAGTTTCAGCAACCTCAGAACTCTGTGTAATAATTTTATTTTCTAAATTTAAATATGTTTCATTAGTATTTATCATTTTTTTGGATTTTTGTTAATCATGACACTTATTTAAATACTAGAGGATAGATTTTAAATTTATCTATTTTAAGCCATGTTGGGTTTGCCTAGGATCTAATAGACCTAGAGATGTCAACCATGCAGGTCCGGCTCGGCACGAGGCACGGCACGGTTTGGCCCTGCCTGGGCTGGCCCGGCACGGGAAAATCCCTTGCCCGGGCTCGTGTCGTGCCTTGCTGTGTCGAGGACAACTGGGCCTCATGTCGTGCTTGAACCGGCACAATTTGGTGGCCCGTGCCATGGCATGTAGGCAGAGGCATGGGATTTTCGCCTTACCGCAAAAAAGATAGCGGGGAGGATCCAATCAGACCCGACCAACGATCCCCCCTGACGCGACCGGATTCCCCCCCCCCCCATCACAACGAGCAAAAAAAAAATAAAAAAAAATTAAATTATAGCCGTTGGATCTCACCTCCGACTGCTAGGGGGCAGAATCCAACATCCCTCGTGATTCTGCCTCCTAAAAAATTTAAAAAAATCTAAAAAAAGACTTAAAAAATATATATTTTCTTTTATCTATGAATTCCACCTCCCTCTTGATAACATTTATATTTTTTATAAATATTTTCTCTCAAATCTCACATTTTATCTTTTAAAAATCTTGTTCCTCTCTTTTGGGACTCGAAAAGTCTGGATTTCATCATTTGGCTTGACTTTCGGGAATCTCAACTTGAATTTTAAATTTTGAGCTAGACTGTAGTGCACCGTGCACGTGATCGACCTTATTGGCTTTATCGGATAATTTATTTTAAGTTTTTTTTACTCTCTCTCTCTAGACTTAAAATAGATAAATTTAAAATCTATCCTCTAGTCTCTAAATAAGTGTCCTGATTAACAAAAACCCTAAAAAATAATAAATACTAATGAAACATATTTAAATTTAAAAAATAAAAATATTACACAGATGTCTGAGATTGCTGAAGCTTTAGTTTCTCCAGACGTTTCGACTCAAACTTCTAAAAAACAAAAAATATGACTTCTATAGTTTGGACTCATTTTAATATAATAACAAAAAAATATTAGGGGTGAGAAAAAAAAATAACACAGTAAAAATATTATATGAGACTTTTAACATGTAAGAGTTCGATTGGGACTGCGCACCTTAAGAGGCATGCCGAATTATGCACTAAAAAATATGGTCCATTAGATCCTAGGCAAACCCAAATTGGCACTCCATTTTTTGAGACTAGATCGAGTTCAATCTCAAAGTTTATTCCCTTCATATACTCCAGTGAGTTGGGTAGGGACGGCATGACCAAACTTATCACATTGATGTATCTTCCGATCAGATTTTCAGAAAATCCAAGGATAGTGCGCATAATGCAGACATATTTTCAGCCTGCTTACCGTAAGATTCCTAGGTCCACATCTAGGAATGACATACTAAAATTGTATGTGTTAAAAAAACAAAAAATAATTAATGAATTTATGGGATATAGTAGAGTGGTGTCCGTGACGTCCGATATCTGGACAAGTCACTATGAATCATCTTATGCATGTCTCACCAGCCACTATGTAGATTCTAACGGAACTATGAATAAAAAAATTTTAAAATTCTGTGAGATTCTTCATCCTCATGATGGCCCGGCCATTTTTGAGTGTATGATGAAAATTTTAGGGAATATAAAATTTAAAATAAAATTTTTAGTATCACATTCGATAACACATCTAATAAATAAGTAGTGATTAATATGTTTGTTAGGAATATTAGAAATGCACCATTAAAAAAAATTTTTCATGTCAGATGCATGTATCACGTTATTAACCTGATTGTTCAAGCGGATATGAAGATATGTTCCCCCGCATTGGATAATATACGTAATGCACTAAAATAAATTCTCACTCCTCGCAGACAACGAAAATTTGGTAGTCTCTGTTTGTCTACGAATCTTAAGAAGAAAAAATTTCAATCGAATGTGAGACATTATTGGAATTACACGTACCTAATATTGGAATCATGTGTTGGATATGAACACGTAATATACAACTACGTCAATAGTAAGAGTGACAAACTTATTATTGACGATACTGACTGGGCTTCAAATATTTCATTTATAAAATTCCTGAAAATTTTTTATGACACGACGAACATGTATTCGTCGATTTATATGCCCATGATTTGCATTGCACTCCGGTGTATTTGTAATATTAATAGCATGCTTAGGAAGTATCGAACTGACCTGACACTTAGCCATATAGTTGCAGAGATGGAAACAAGTACTTGAAGTACTGGTCCACCGTTCCATCTATTTATTGTCTCGCTGCATGCATGGACCCTAGGGTTAAGTTGAAAGGGGTAGAAAATACCCTGACTTACATTTTCTCGTGCATGAACCTGGAAAAGCAACCTGAATGATTCATTCACTAGAAGTTGACTGACCTGTTCACATACTATAATATTACGTATGGTGGTGGTTGTAGTGAGACTGTGATTATGGACATGAATACATTGTTCGGAGATGATATTTTTTTTATTCAGCTAGCGAGGGAGAAATGTAAGGGTAGACCATCACATAGGAGCGAGCTTTCTCGGTACTTAGATACCAATTACTGCTCAATCCTATCATATTCTGATACTAAGAATATTGATATATTATAGTGGTGAAAATCATATGAGTCCACCTTTCCCGTGCTATCTAGAATTGCACGGGATCTACTGACTTATCTGGTGTCGAGCGTAGCATCGTAGTCTACTTTTTCTGTTGCAATAAACGTGATTTATGATAAGAGATCAAGATTACGTCCAGATATTGTTGAAGCTTTGGCTTGTTTGAAGGATTAGAAAGATTCGAGGTTTAGCATTCATGATCGTACTAGAGCTGGGAGCTGGGAGATGGGAGCTGGGACAGGGACTGCAGTGGCATCCACTACGATAGCGGAGGAGTTGATTGCTGACAATGATGATCCATATGATACTGATCTTGATGTTGCGGCTGATTATGCTCATGATATACCGTTTGACGATTAATGATGATCTACTATTTTTTGATATTGATGTTTTATTTTTTATTGATTGTACGCTTTATTTATACATTATGTTGAATTTTTTATTTTTTTGATTCGGACTTTCGGTATCTAATGGTTGATTGGTCATTTTTCATTTGATTTAGTTATATTTTTTTTTACTTTTTAATTTTTTTTAACATAATTTATTGACTTATTTATTTTTTTGTTGTATTTTTTATTTAAAAATTTATAACTTTATAATTTAATTCTAATAAATTATAAATTAAATTTATTTTAAATTATAAAAAAAAATTAATTTGGTAAATTAATAAATTTTAAACAATAACATTTTATAAATTTATTATATTATACATTATCTATTATTTTATATATAATTTAATATATTTTATAATTAAATTAAAATTTAAAACTATAAAATTAAAAAAAATTTTAACCTTGCCCGTACAACCAGGTTAGGCCCTACCGGGCCTGGCCCAACACAAAAGCACAGCATTGCTCTAAAAAAATAAGTTGGGCCGGCGCGACATGGCCCGTTTGACACCTCTAGCTATAGGCCAAGCAATTTGTGTACTAGTGTACTTTTAGTAAACACTTCAAAAGTTTTAATATTACAAGAATATTCATTATATATTTTTATTTAAAAAAATAATTATACATATTGTAATGTAAGCTCGATCATATAAAATTATTTGAATCTATCAAAAAATTTCATCATAAATTATGTATAATAAACTTCTTATTCTCAATAACCTCTATAAACTAATAAGAATAAATATTTAAATTATGAACTCCCATGATAAAAGCACAAAAATTAAAAAAAATACAAGTGCTAACAAAAAAAAATCATTATTAAGAATATATTGAATTAACTAGATGATAATTATTTTAGGTCATATATGATATTCTACAATTTACAAATTGAATCAAGCATCTAGGTATGAAAATCACATGTGTTTTCATATACATCTTCTCTTTTATATATGATGAAGAAAAATATTCTTCATTTCCAAAAATAAATAACTCATTCATTAAAAAAAATATAAAAATAAGATTATAAGCCCTACAGAAAATTATGGACTTTAACAAGTGATGGAAAACCAATCCTTAAGGTATATCAAAAGTGAAATATGTTTAATTCTTTCAATATGGCATGTCCTTGCTTTAAATAAAAAAATATTTCAAAATAAGATCGGTGTACATTGGTACACTCACAATATGAAATGAAATTTGAAAAAAATAAAGAAATATTATGATATGTAATTATAGGACAAATAAAATGTTGAGCCATTAATAAATTAGCAAGGAGAAAAAATATTACAACATAAATTCATACTATTTCATAATTCTAAAAATATAAAAAATAAAAATATATACTCTAAGCCATTTTTTAAGAGAAAAGCTGATTTATTATTTATCAACGCAATAAGAAACAAAATTATTTTATTTTATCAAGAATTCTTTTATCCCACTCACTAAATTTAATGGAGGATTTGTCGAACAACCCTGATTACTTAACTAATCTAGGACTCTCTAGAACAAATGCAACCAACACACAGTGAGTAAAGAACCACGCAGCATAACTGAGTCGTAGATGTGATTTAAACAGCACCCAATAAACAGGGACATTTGAAAAGAGGTTCCCAGGAAGAAGGTAAAAGCAAACCATTAGCATTGTCAACCGGCTCAACTAGTAAAAGAATCTCCTGCATTGCACTGAGATTTTCATCACGAGACAGAGAAGTATTTTCCAGGTCACGTATTGCCCTCTGCATCAGCTGCACATCCGTAGGTGTTTTCCACTCGTTCAATAATTCATGCAACAGATATAAGGAATTGTTAGGATCGTCATGCTTTTTAGTAATGGCTAAATTCGCCCCGGAGAGTTTGTTGAGATGAGGAAAAAGCCATGCTGGTATTATATCCCCCTAACGTACACGACCGGGTCAGAATGAACACAAAACGGAAGGCGTCAAAGATCAAAATAAAACAATAATAGCAGGCACAAAGGGTTGTTCGAGGAGATGAGCGGCTTTCCCAGATCAGCGTCCCGGTATCATGTCCAACTTAATTACAACATCGCGATAATTTTTCATTCGATCAGACTAAAACACCGTGACTATAAAAGCATGGAATTCGAACCGTAATTTCTGTTTGACGCTGCTTAAGCCCTCGAGAAGATGGACGCTGGAGATCTCGGGCTGTTTCGTTTAGCTTATCTGGGTCTGAGTGCCCTGGTGAAATGGAAGTAGAATAAAACGCAATCCTGCTTTCTTCCAGAAAAAACGAAAATAGAGAAACAGCAATTATATACAAAATCACGAAAGAGAATTGCCGCTTGTACCAATTGCCCATCTTAACATTCCATCTAGAAAATAAAAACCGCCGTCCAAAGGGTTCGCATCATTGCCACCCGAATCAGCAAAAGGCTCCTCCAAACGCAGAAGATCGGATTCATCGTTTGAGCCCGAGCCCGACCAGTATGGTAATTCGAACAAGGAAGTTGCGTTTCCACGCTCTCCATAGGCAGCAACGGCAAACGAATCCGTTTGCACCGACAACAAGAACAGCGCCGTCCGGGCCACCAACGCCCCCAGAGATTTGGGCAGCGCACCTCGTCGTCGCATGCTTTCTTCCCCCGCTGTATGAAGCTTGAAAACATAATTTAGAAAAATAAAATTTATAGAAGTAAAATTAAAAAAAAACATAGAGAGAAAAATTAGAAACAAAACTTTAGAGAGAGAAAATTTAGAAATATAAACTTTAAAGACCCAAACATAATCCTTTCTTAATATCAAACTTGCATGGCGCAAACAGAATCTCTATGATGATAAGTGCACGTGAAAAATATACCGGTGTCAACTGAAGCTCGTTCACCAATTTTACAGATAATACTTCATTGTATAATTATTTCCATTGTAAATATTAGATTTTAAAATTATAAAAATTTAAATTATGTATTTTATCACCATAGTGATGACTTGGCATTTTATATTGTAATTTAGATTTTATTTTTAAAAGTTAGTTAAATTTAGTCGAAGTTGTTAGCTAAAATAGATAGTATTTTGGAGTTATTTTAAAAAAATGATTAGTTAAAATATATAATATAATATTTTAATATATTTTAAGTGGCTATTTTAGATAGACTTGTTAGATATGCTCTTATGGTGACATTAAATTATATGGTGAAATTGGCACATACATGATATTATAATAAAAAATATTCATCTATAATCTATATAAATTTACAGGCCACATTTTTTATAGAGATTAAAATAATTTATAAATCATAGTGTTGTGATCCATGGTCTAAGAGATTCCATCTATTTTGTCTTGTTTGTTCATTAGACAACTAATAAGTAAGGTATTGGGGATGCAGTGTTAAGGATTTGAAATTATTTTTATGCTCAATCTCTAGCATCTTGGATTCCACATGGTTAGTGGAAGGTATTCTTTAAACTTTCATTGTGTATTAAGACTTCAAGTCGAAGAGTTAATATATAGGTAGAATAAATATTTATTATTATTTTTTTGATACAGTAACTTATTTTGTGTTAGTATAAATTTTCATTTCTTTCATTAGTAGTTATAGATTTAAACTTAACTTTTATTACATGTAAATTGATAAAATATAGTTTTTTTTGTTCTCTCACTCTCTCTCTACCTATTTCTCTCTCTCTCTATGTCTATCTCTCACTCTCTCTCTACCTATATATATATATATGTTGATCTAAGGTGTCAGAGAAGTATAAAATCAAGTTTATTTCAAATGGTAATGTATTAAAATCAAGTTTTTTTTCTTTTTAAACAAAAAAAAGTTGAAATTTTTATGTTTGAACCAGATTTGAATGTATTAAATGTAGTTTCTTTAAACACTCACCACTTTTCTATTTGGGAAGGTTCTTGTTATACCTAAGCAAAGACATACAATTTAAAGACCATGTTTGAGCCACAGAATGAGTTAGCAACCTCGGCTTTATTAGTTTTCCACTTGAGCTTTCTTTACACCTATGTCAATACTTTAACTTTACTGTGTATTATATAGACATCATTTCTTCCTTGCAGCCATGCATTACTTTATAGCATCGTTATATTTGTCCCCGAGAATACTGGTCTAAACTAGTTAGCTGAGTTGTGTTTGTTGGCTAATCCAACAAGATTGCTAACTTGCTATAGGTAATTAGCAACATAAAATATTTTTAGATAAACTAGATTTATGTTCCATAGACAGATGCGATCATATGAATTTGTGTGAAGAACATTTTTGAGTTGCAGGTTAAAAGCAATAATTACTTACTTAAGCAATACTAAAATTCCAACATAATCATGGCACAAGCATTCCCTGCTTGTTCATATTTTTGTACCTTGTCCATGCAAAGAAGAGAAACAATTTGGATCACTTGTATTTATTGGTGGAATATTTGTTATGAACCTACTCTGTATTGTATGTTATCTACTTTGTAGTTTATTTATGTATTTATGTATTTATGTATTTATGTATTTATGTATTTATGTATTTATGTATTTATGTATTTATGTATTTATGTATTTATGTATTTATGTATTTATGTATTTATGTATTTATGTATTTATGTATTTATGTATTTATGTATTTATGTATTTATGTATTTATGTATTTATGTATTTATGTATTTATGTATTTATGTATTTATGTATTTATGTATTTATGTATTTATGTATTTATGTATTTATGTATTTATGTATTTATGTATTTATGTATTTATGTATTTATGTATTTATGTATTTATGTATTTATGTATTTATGTATTTATGTATTTATGTATTTATGTATTTATGTATTTATGTATTTATGTATTTATGTATTTATGTATTTATGTATTTATGTATTTATGTATTTATGTATTTATGTATTTATGTATTTATGTATTTATGTATTTATGTATTTATGTATTTATGTATTTATGTATTTATGTATTTATGTATTTATGTATTTATGTATTTATGTATTTATGTATTTATGTATTTATGTATTTATGTATTTATGTATTTATGTATTTATGTATTTATGTATTATGTATTTATGTATTTATGTATTATGTATTATGTATTTATGTACTTATGTATTTATGTATTTATGTATTTATGTATTTATGTATTTATGTATTTATGTATTTATGTATTTATGTATTTATTTATTTATGTATTTATGTATTTATGTATTTATGTATTTATGTATTTATGTATTTATGTATTTATGTATTTATGTATTTATGTATTTATGTATTTATGTATTTATGTATTTATGTATTTATGTATTTATGTATTTTGGGGGTGGGGTTGAGGTTGGGGATTATGGGTTTGGCGTTTTGGGGTTTGGTGTTTAGAGTTTTAGGTTTTAGAGTTTTGGTATTTTGGGGTTTGTGGTTTTGAGTTTTGGGGTTTTGGGATTTTTTAGTTTTTGGTTTTGAGGTTTGAGGTTTGGGTTTTATGATTTGGGGTTAAGAGGTTTGGGGTTTGAGGTTTGATGTTTGGGGGTTTGGGGTTTTGGAGTTTGGGATTTAGGGGTTTAGTATTTAGGGGTTTGTGGTATGGGGATTGGGGTATGGAAATTAGGGTTTAGTGTTCATGGTTTGTGGTTCGGAGACTGGTGTTCCGGAATTAGAAGTTAGGGTTCTAGGATTGGGGTTTTGGGGTTTGGAGATTGGGGTTTGGTGTTTTTGGGTTTGGGGATTGGGATTTTGTGTTTTGGGTTAGGATTTTGGGGTTTGAGTTTTTGAGATTTGGGATTTTGTGTTTGAGTGTTTTGGGGTTTGGAGTTTGAGATTTTGGAGTTCGTGGTTCATGGTTCATGAGTTTGGGGTTTAGGGTATGTGATTTGGGGTATGTGATTTGGGTTAAGTGGTATGAGGTATGTAGTTTGGGATTTGGGGTTCAGGGATAGAGGTTCAAGGATTAAGGATTGTGATTTAGGGATTGAGATTTGTGGATTGCGATTTAGGAATTAGGATTTGGGGTTTTGGGAGTTCAGGGATTGGCGATTGAAGTTATGTGGTTTAGGATTTTGTGATTTTTGGGTTTTAAGATTTAAGGTATAAGGTTTTTGGGTTTGAGATTTTGGAGGTTGGGGTTTGTGTTTTTAAGATTTGGGATTTTGGGGTTTGGGGTTTGAGATTTTTTGGTGTTTTGTGATTTAAGGGTTTGAAGTTTAGGGTTCGGGGTTTGGGATTCAGAGATTGGAGATTTGGGTTCGAGGTTCAGGGATCAGGGTTTTGGGATTTGGGCTAGAAATTTGGTGATTGGGATTTACTGATTGGGATATGGGGATTGGGGTTTAGGAGTTTGGGGTTTTGGGGTTTGGGCTTTGGGGTTTATGTTTTGGAGTTCTGGGTTTAGGGTTCAGGGTTTTAAGTTCATTGTTTAATATTTTTTTTTTTGAAAACACACTTTATTTATAATTAAGGCACATAACTTACAAGTGACTGAAAAGCTATCTGATTTAGCCCATCCCGCTAAATCATACGCGCACAAATTGTTCTATACATACAATACATAAAAAATCTCAATGCCTAATAATTCTAAGTGCACGAATACAAATAAAATTATTTGGTATTCCTGGGATACAAAAATGGTGTTAAATCTTTATGCGTGTAGCATCATTTTCATTCAATTTTTTTGCAAGCCTTTTGGAGGAACTTGCATGCTGCACAATACAAATAATATGCAAATATAAGATTGTGCATGTGTGTGGCGTGCAACGTCAAGCATCTGCTTATGTTGTTACTATGCAGTGAAATACATGTAAAATTGAATACACATAAATCAACACATCTATATCTATGGAACTTTGTAGTTTCTTTCTCACCTATATATTCAATGTTCTTCTCTAACGATCCTCAATAGAGAATCTATTGGAGTAGAATACTTCCTCCTTAAGATGCAAGCAGCAATTGAATGCTACAGTGATAGAATACCAAAAAATAAGCATGCATCGGTGTGCATGTGTGTTTAGTTCAATCTCATAGTCCAATTCTATACACATACAACTAAGCTAGAATAGAAGTAAAATGATAAAATAGTATAAAGATCGGTCTTCTGCTCCCAAGAGAGTCGCGTCGCTTGATGTGGATTTGGCAAATATACTGGTGGGCCCCACTTATAGCTGCTCATGGGTCCGGGTACCCTCGTTGTATGCTGCATAGAGAACAAACAAGATTATGTGTACATACGTACCATAGTCATTTTATACAAGTGCATGGTGTATACAAAGTCCAGAATAGAAATAAGGCTACAAACATAAACTATAAGTTCGAATCTTTCGCTCTCATTTGGCTGGTTTGGACTCCACTACTTCTTAGCCCTGCTTGGTGATGCTTCCGGATTCTGCTACCTCTCTAATTAATCACGGATCACCCGCTCCTCTTATTGGGTGATGGCTTGCTGGCACTCTTTACTGCATAATCGGGCTGGTGGGCCCCACTCTTGGCTACTCTTGGGTCCGCTCCCGACCTCTCTGTTCAATCTCATCAGTTGATGTGGACGTAACTGTCGTTCGGGCTTGTTGGTAGCCCCCACTTCTGGCTGCTTCAGGGACTTGCTGGCCTCTATGCATGCTGCACTAAAACAGACAAGAATATGTGCGCATGTATGTCGTAGTCCATCCATATGTGCGCATGTATCCCAACTCGCAATCCCCAATTCTCGAACCCCAACCCTCAAACCACATAACTCATACCCCGATTTCCAATCTCCTAACCTCAAATCCTGAATCCCATACCCCATATCTCAAACCTTAAACCCATAAACCTTAAACCCCAAAATCCCAAATCCCAAATGTCAAAACCCTAAAACCTCAAAAACCCAAACATAAAACACCAAACATAAAACCAAAAATCCAAAAATGCAAACCCCAAATGTCTTCTATTCAAGTAGGTTGTAAGAGCAACTCCAACCGGAGTTGCAAAACGGGGTGCCATCCCCGTAACTGTCAAAATGGCACCTCAATATTACTTTTCTTCGCTCCAATGGGGATGGCATATGGATTGCCAAAATAGCATCCGTGAATTCGGGGTGCCATAAATGGCAACCTGGGAGAGAGAAAGCTAAAAATACAAAACATTGGTTATTTTACTGTACAAATTAACGTATATATTCAACGGATATATTTTAATTTAATTTATAAATTTGAATGGGCTCCTGCACAAATCAATTCCATATAGCTTTGTTTTTATTTTGAATGCTCTTCTACACATCTTCCTTCCAGCAATCAAAAAAATTCTAAATAATTTATTACCTTCTATATTTGCATTCCTTCCAACATTGCATTCCTTCCATTAAAATATGCAGAAGAGAAATATTTCCAAAAAAAAGATATTTCATTCTCTTTTATTTTATATTTTGATTTTTATAATTAATGTATATTATTTTCTAATTTTTTAAATGGTTTATAATTTTAATTTTTAATAGATTCAATTGAATGTTTTATAAATTACTCATTATATAAATTGATTAGAAATTTTTTTGTAGATGAATTTTCAATATCATGGTTCATTAACTGATTTGCTAATGAACGAGACCGACTTATATGATGATATTATTCAGAGTAATCCAGTAGATTTGGCACCAATACAAAATGAAGTTGTCCCAAATGTGAGAAAGTTGCAAAGGACAGAATTTCTCTGTTGAAGAAGATAAATTAATTGTGTCAGCGTGGCTTAATACGAGCAAAGATTCATTTACCGGGAATCAACAACAAAGTGGTGCATTCTGGCAAAGAATATCACAATACTTAGAACTTAATGGAGGTAATAACGAAAGGCGTTCCCAATCTTCTATTAAAAGTCGTTGGAGTGATATAAATGCAAAATACAGTAAATTTGTCGGTTTTTATTGTCAAATAGAAAAACTACGACAAAGTGGACATATCGAGCAAAATAATGTAAGATTTATATTTTAAATTCAAATACTAGCAAGATTTGATTTCTGAATATTTTATTGAATTATTTCAAATGGTTTTAGGTTGATGAAGCGAAAGAAATGATTTCTAAGATAATTGATGATGAAATGTCACTAGATTTTCATCACTGGAATGAAAGAATAGAAATAGAACGATAAAAAATTGAGCGACATGAAAAGATTTATGTGCAACAGGAGATAGCACTGGAGTAACATCGCAAATAGTTATAAATTGAAGAAAAACACATGCAAGAAATTCAAATGCAAAATGAGATGAAAATTATGGAAACCGATACTACCATCATGGACCAAATTTCTACAACATATTGGAATAACTTGAAGATGGAAGTTATGAAAAAATGGGGTTTTATTTTTTAGTCGTTATTTATTATGTTTTGAATTGAAATTTAAAGAATTAATTTAAAAAAATATATTAAAGTATTAAAATGGCATCTCATTATGGTACCTACCATTGGAGCAAAAAAAATTTTTTGAGGTGCCGAAAGACTATTCAAGGTGCCAAAATAATATTTGGCATCCCATATATGGCAACTCCCATTGGAGTTACTCTAAGAAAAATATACCCAATATTCAACAACTCTCATTAACTATCTCATCTTGAATAACTTCTCACTGCGGATAAGAGAGTTAAAATTTTTATTCAATATTATAATTGCTCTAAAATCTGATGTAGAGCAATGAAGGAAGCAACTAATTGATAGCACTCATCCAAGTGGATGGATTGAAGAGCCTGAATCGAACTGGCCCTCCACATGATGACTTTGATTATGAGATTCATTAATTAGGTGGCCTAAATGAGCACATGGAGCCTCATATTGATGCAACCTATTTTGAATAATATAAAAAATTAAGGAAAATTTATTTCATAAAAAATGAGGAAGCTTTTATTGAGGTGAAATATCCCAAGAGTGGAATATTATTTCTTTATTATGTCAAAAATTTTTTTTTTAATAATTAATTATGGATGAAAACTATCAATTAGTTACCTCATTCACTGCTCTAGGTTAGATTTTTGAGAATTATAATATTAAATAAAATCTTTAACTCTTTTATCTACAATTGGAAGTTATACAAGTTGAGGCGATTAATGAGCGCTATGAATATTATGTATATTTTTATTGCAGCTTACTTTAATGGAAGATATTTGGGAATTAAGGTTTGGTGTTTTAGTGTTTTGTAATTTTGGAGTTTGGGATATGGGGATTGGGGTTTTGGAGTTCGGGGTTTAGGGGTTTGGGGTAAGGGGTTTGGTGATTAGGGTTTGGGTCTTGGGTTTGAGGATCGAGGTTTGAGGATTTGGGGTTTAGGGATTTGGGTTTTTGGGTTTTGGGTTTTTGAGGTTTGAAATTTTGTTGGGGTTTTGAGTTTTAGGATTTATGAGTTTGATATTTTGGGTTTTGGGTTTGAGGTATAGGGATTGGGGTTTGATGTTTAGGGTTTTCAGTTTATGGATAAGTGTTCTGAGATTAGAGATTGAGATTATAGGATTGGGGATTAGGGTTTGGTTTTGGGATTGGGGCTTGGTATTTTGGGGGTTGGGTTTTTGAGATTTGGGTTTATTGGTTTGAGTGTTTTGGTTTTTGAAGTTTGGAATTTTGGGGTTTGAAGTTTAGGATTCAAGGGTTTGGGATTTAGGGGTTTAGAGTATGGGGTATGAAGTATCGGGTACGGGGTATGAGGTATGAAGTTTGGGTTATGAGGTTTTAGGGTTTTGATATTTGGGGCATGAGGTATGGGGTTTTGAGGATTTGGGAATTTAGAATTGGGGATTGGGGATTTGTGGGTTTAGGATTTTGTGGTTTTGGAGTTTTGAGATTTAGGGTATGAGATTTTTGGGTTTGGGGTTTTGTGGTTGGGGTTTGTGTTTTTGAGATTTGGGATTTTAGCGTATGGTGCTTAAGAATTTGGAATTCGAGGTTTGAGATTTTGAGGCTTGAGGTTAGGGGCTTGGGGTTAGGGGTTGGTGATTGGGGTTAGGGGTTGGTGATTGGAGTTTGGGAATTGGGGTATGGAGATTGAGGTTTTGGGGCTTTGAAGTTTTGTTGTTTTGGGATTTAGGTTTTGTGGTTTGGGATTTTAGGGTTTGTGATTTCGGGTTTAGCATTTAAAGTTCAAGGTTTAATGTTTTTTTTTGAAAACATACTTTATTTATAATTAAGGCACACAACTTATAGGAGACTGAAAAACTGGCTGATTTAGCCTAGCCTGTCAAATTATACGCTTCCTAATGGTTCTATGCATACAATACATAAAAAATCACAATGCCTAATAATTTTAAGAGTACAAATTCAAATAAAATTATTTGACATTCCTGGGTTACAAAGATGACGTTGAATCTTTCTGTTCAGCTTCTTTCAAGCATTTTGGAGGAACCTGCATGCTGGACCATATAAATACTATACAGATATAAGATTGTGCATGTGTGTGGTGTGTGGTGTCAAGCATCTGCCTATGCCATTGCTATGCAATGGAATATATGTAAAACTGAATACGCATAAATCCACAAGTCCATATATACGATACTTTGTCAATTCTTTCTCACCTCTATATTCCACATTCTTCTACTCCAAAGATCCTCAATAGAAAATCTGTTGGAGTAGAATGCTTCCACCTCGAGCTCAAAGAAGCAGCTTCATGCTGCACCGACATAATTCCAAAAAATATGCATGCATTGGAATGCGTGTGTGTTGTGGTTCATCTCATAGTCCAGTTCTATACGCGTACAACCAAGCCAGGATACAAGTAAAAGCATAAAATACTATAAAGATGAGTTTTCTGCACCCGAGAGTGCCGCATCGCTTGATGTGGATCTGGCAAATGCACTGGTGGGCCCCACTTATAGTTGCTCCTGAGTCTGGCTACCCTCGTTGCATGCTGGAAAGAAAATGGACAAGATTCTATGTGTGTGCGTGCCGTAGCCCATCTCTATAAGCACATGGTGCATACAGGGTTCAGAATACAAATAAGGCTACCGACATGAACTACAAGTCCGAATCTTTCGCTCCCGTATGTCTGGTCAGGACTCCACTGCTACTTGGCCCTGCTTGGTGATGATTTCCAATTCTACCAACTATCTGATTAATCACAGATCACCCGCTACTCCTGTTGGGTGATGGTTGGCTGACCCTCTTTGTTGCTTGATTAGGTTGGTGTGCCCCACTCTTGGCTACTCCTAGGTCTGCTCCCGAGAGCTTTGTTCGGTCTCGTCGGTTGATCTTGATGTTGCTACCATTCATGCTTGCTAGTGGGGCCCTCTATATGCTAGTGGGCCCTACTTCTGGCTGCTTCCGGGACCAACTGGCCTCTCTATATGTTGCACCAAAATGGATAATAATATGTGTGCGTGTGTACCTTGGTTCTTCTTTATGTGTGCGTGGTGGAGTAGTGTCCAGAATACAAGGCCACAAAGTGATAAAAGTCTGATTCTTCTGCTCCTGGAGACGCGGTGAAAGATCTGGTCCCCATTGCATCGTGGCCTACTTTGAGCTGTTCCCGGTACTGCTGGAAACTCCTCCAAGTCCTGCTCTCCCATTCCTCATGCGCGGTGGCTTCTTGTGCATGTCTGCTGCCTGATCTGGCTGGTGGGCCACACTTCTAGCTACTCCCATGTACTATTGGGTCTCTACGTGGTGCGGCTCATCCTCCCCTGGGGCTCATCAGCTGGTCTGAATTTAACCGTTGTCCTGGCGTGGTGGTGGGCCATGCTACGGGCAGCTCCATGCACCTCCCGGCATCGCTGCGTGCTGCATCTAGAAAATCATGCACGGGTAGGTGGTGCGCATGTACAGGGTGGTAGGGCTTGTCTCAGCTTGTAGCGGCCCCTTTCTTGGGGTGCATACGCTTCGGTGGGCTACTTGTCGTGAAGGTGCTCCGGATGTTCCAAGGAGCACGTCTATCCTGGAGATGATTCTCTTGGCCACGAACATCTTTGCCCTGAACCTGGCATTGTTGCATTCCTTTTACATCTACCAATAGATCAGCAGACGCACGTACCTCTTGATCTAGTCAAGGTCTGCTGGGATCCTGAGCATGTTGTCCTTACCGACGGCCTGCTCGATGTTCATGTCGTCGCAGTGGAACATCGAGTAGAACTCATCCCACACCTTCCGCACCTTTCCTCACTATATGAATAGGTGGGCCGTGTCTAACTCGTAGGCGACACACTTGGACGCGATATAGTATCCTTTTCTTCTGAGCATCATGTCTATCGGGATGAAGCCGCTTGCAAGCCTCCACACGGAGAAGATCTTCGGGGGATGTGGCGGTGCCAGACGGCGACCCACTTGTGGTCCTTTGGTTGACGCTGCCTGATCGTCTCCTGGGCTGACTTGAACGTGAATGGTCCCAGGTGGGTGTCCAGACCACGGCATCGTGCTTGCGCCTACTGATCTTGAGTATCTTGTCGACCGTGTCAGAGGGCAGGTGGCAGGTTAGCTTGTTGGCATTCCATCTGCTGCCCCAGAAGAACTCCCTGACTAGGGTCTCGGGGGGGTTGCTCTGGGTCGGGTCATCGACGGCGTTTAGAATTTAGGATTTAGGATTTGGGACCTTAGGGTTTTTGGTTTAGTGTTATTATCATTTTTTTAGTAATTAGGGTTTAGGGTTTAAGTTTTTTTGTGTGTGAAACATGCACTTTATTTATCATTTGGTACACAACTTACAAACGACTAAATGACTAGCTTATTTAGGCCAACCCGCCAAATTCTACGCACCTAATGGTTCAATGCATGAATACATAAAAAACTAGAACTCCTAGTAATTCTAAGAGTTGGAATACAAGTAAAATCACTTGGAATTCTTAGGCTTCTGAGTTGGCGTAGTCTTCACCCACACTACATCCTTTCTAATCAGCTTTTTAATCTGCTTTTTTGAAGAATATGCATGATGCACCATTCGAACACAGTACAAATAATTGTGCATATTTGTGGCGTATAGCATCAAGCATCTGTCTATACCAAATATATGCAGTTAAATACATGTAAAACATAATATAAATAAATCGACAAGTCATGTCTATGGCTCTTTGCTATCCTCTAGTCTCCGACTTCTGTATTTTTTAGCTCCTGTTGGAATACTTCTTCCTCGAGCTCAAAGAAGTGGCTGCATGCTTCATCGAAAGAAAAGCAAGGAAATATGCATACCACGATTTGTGTGTGTGATCTGGTCCATCTCATAGTCTAGTTCTGTACACGTACAACCAAACCAGAATACATGTAAAATCACAAAGCAGTAAAGATGGGTCCTCTGCTCCTGGTGGTACCGTTTCGCCTAGGGCAGATCAGAAAGTTTTGCTGGTGGGTCCCACTTCTAGCTGCCCTCGATGCATGCTGCATAGAGAGAAGATTAGAATGTGTTTACATGCATGTCGTGGTTTGTCGCTACAATTGCTTAGTGCATACAAATGTCCTGAATACAAGGCCACAAGGGGGAGAAAAAACAGTGATTTTGGATTTTTCGCTGGCGTGCGGCCGATCCTAATTCCACTTCTTCATGACCCTGCTCGGTGCTGCTCCTGGATCCTGCTGGCTCTTCGACTGCTCTCGGCTCACACGCTCCTCCTGCTAGGTTTCGGCTGGTTGTCCCTCTCTGTTGCCTAATCAGACTGGTGGGCCCCACTCCCAGGTGCTCCTGGATCTGTCATCGGTCGATCTGCTTGGTCTCGTCAGTTGCTATGGGCATCGGTGTCGTATGGGCTTGCTAGTGGGGCCCTCTCCATGCTGGTGGGCTCCACGTCCAGCTACCCCCGAGAGATTTATTGGACCCTCATCATGCTGCACCAGGTTGAACAAGTATGTGTGCGCGTGCGTGCCGTGGTCCGTGCTTGTGTGTGCGTGGGGTAGCAGTATCCAGGATATAAGTAAGGCAACAAAATGACGAAAAGCCCTATCTCGTGCTCTGGAATGCGTTGCAAGATATGGCTCCCTCTACCTCCTAGTCCTATCTCTTGCACGATACCGTTTTGCTCATGATTGTCGCCTGATTCAGCTGATGGGCCCCACTCCTAGGCGCTTTCATGTCCTTCTGGCTCTTCCGTGTGGTGCTGATCGTCCTTTCGTGGCTCGTTCAATTCCTAATCTGGCCGTTATCCGGGTATGATCGTGGTCCCAATCTCGGGCTATTCCGTTCTCTTCCCATCATCGACGTGCGCTACACCCAGAACCCTAAACCATAATCCATAAACCCTAAATTTAAAAAAACACTAAACCTTAAACTCCAAACCTTTAAAACCACAAACCCTAAATCCCAAAACTCATAAATCCTAATCCCTAAATCCAAAAATCTAAACCTTGTCGGCAACCCGGCACTGACTAGCCCCCCCGAGACCCTCATCAGAGAATTCTTCCGGGGCAATGGATGAGATTCCAACAAGCTCACCGCCACATGCCCTCTGAAATGGTCGACATGATACTCAAGATCACTAGACGCATGCACGACACCGCAATATGGACACCCACCCGAGGCTAATTCACGTTCAAGTCAGCCTGGGAGATGATCAGACAGCTACGGCCATAGGACCCCAAGTGGGTTGTCGTCTGGCACCACCACATCCTTCCAAAGATCTCCATTGGGTGGAGGCTCACGAACAGCTTCATCTGGACTGATGGGACACTCAAAAGAAAAAAGATACAATATCGCATTCAAGTGAGTCGTCTGTGAGTCGGAGGAGGACGCGACCCACCTCTTCATATAGTGAGGAGAGGTGTGGGAGGAGTTCTACTCGATGTTCCACGGTGACGACCTAAACATCGAGCAGACCGTCAGCCAGGACAACATGACCAAGACCCCAGTGGACCTTGACTAGATCAAGAGGTACGTGCCCCTGCTGGTTTGTTGGGAGACCTAGAAAGAACACAATGACACCATGTTCAAGGCAAAGATATTCGCAGGCGAAAGGATCATCTCCAAGTTAGACGTGCTCCTGGGGAACATCAATAGGGCCCTCAAGCCGAGGAGCCCACAGATGCGTACGCACCCCAAGAAAGGATCCACGACGAAATGAGAGGAGCCCTTCCATCCCACACATGCGCACCACCTGCTCATGCATGATTTTTTGGGTGCAGCATGCAGTGATGTCGAGAGGTGCACAGAGCAACCCATAGTGTGGCACACCACCATGCCCGGACAACGGTCAAATCCAGGCGAGCCGATGAGCCCCTAAGAGGATGAGCCACACCACGTAGAGACCCCAGTGGGACATGGGAGCAGCTTGGAATTAGGCCCACCAGCCAAATCAGTCAGCAAACAGGCTCGAGAAGTCGTCTCGCATGAGAAACGAGCGAGCATAAGCTGGAAGAATTGCTAGTAGTACCCGGGAGCAACTCAAAGTGGGCCAAGAGGCAATGGAGGCTAGATCTTTCACCGCATCTCCGACAGTGGAATAATCGGACGTTTATTAGTTTGTGGTCTTACTTGTATTTTGGATACTACTGCACCACGCACACATAGGGACGTATCATGGCACACACGCGCACATATTCTTGTCTGTTTTGGTGCAGCATGCATAGAGACTAGTCGATCCTGGAAGCAGTTAAAAGTTGGGTCCACCAGCTTGGAGAGGATCCCACCAGCAAGCCCGAACGATAGCGACATCCAGATCAACCGACGAACCAAGCAGAGCACTCGGGAGCAGACCTATGAATAGCAAGGAGTGGAGCCCACCAACCCGATCAGGCAACAAAGAGGGCCAACCAGTCATCGCCCAACAAGAGTAGCAGGTGATTCGTGATTAATCGGAGAGCCGGCAGAATTTAGAAGCATCACCAAGCAAGGCCATGTAGCAGTTGAGTTCAGACCAGCTGCACTGAATGAAAGATCCGGATTTGTAGTTTATGTCTGTAGCCATATTTGTATTCTGAACTTTGTATGCATCATGTGCTTATAGAGATGGATCATGACACGCGTGCACACAGAATCTTGTATGTTTTCTATGCAACATGCAACGAGGGTAGCCGAACCCAGGAGCTGCTATAAGTGGGGCTCACTAGTGCATTTGGCAGATCTACATCATGCGACACGGCACTCTTGGGAGCAGAAGACCCATCGTTATAGTATTTTGTTGTTTTACTTGTATTCTGATTTGGTTGTACGCATAAAGAACTGGACTATGAGATGGAACACATTACACACGCATTCCGATGCATGCATATTTTTTAGTATTCTGTCAATGCAGCATGTAGCCGCTTTTTGGAGCTTGAGGAGGAAGCATTCTACCATAACATATTTTCTTTTGAGTATCGTTTGAGCAGAAGAATGTGGAATACAGAGGTGAGAAGGAATTGACAAAGTGACGTATATATAAACTTGTGGATTTATGTGTATTCTATTTTTATATGTATTCCATTGCATAGCAACGACATAGGCAGACGCTTTACGTTATATGCCACACACATGCACAATCATATATTTGTATAGTGTTTATATGGTACAACATGTGGTTCCTTCAAAAATCTTTAAAAAAGCCGAATAAAAAGGACGTAGTGCGCATAAAGATTTAATATTATCTTTGTAGCACAGGAATGCCAACTGATTTTATTTATATTTTATGATAAAAATTATTAGGCCTTGTGATTTTATATGTATTGTATGCATAGAACCATTAGGGTACGTATGATTTGGCGGGCTAAGCTAAATTACACAGATTTTCAGTCGATGTTAGGGAATTATGCTTCCACGGTGGTGATTTTAAGATACAGAAAATAACAAGAACAACAGAACAATAAACAATATATATTCAATCCACAATCCAACATTGGCAGAATTAAAAAATGAGAAACATAACACCAGGGACAACGTGGTTCACTAGTCGCTCAGTACGACTAGCTATATCCACCAGAAAATACTTATGCGTTGCAGATTAAACCAACAAAAACATCTTACAGTATGTGCAACACAGGGTAGTTACGATAAATCACAAAGAGAGAGAGAGAGAGAAGACGATGAATAGTTCCCAGGTCCAAAAAACAGCAACCCGAAATTAAAAATTACAAAACAATTTATAATAAAAATTCTCTTTTTTCATTTAACCAAAGTGGGTCGGATCATGGGACGGGTCAGGCTATGCTCCAAAAATTTTGGCTCTCTGACCAATCAGCGGGATCTCCATTATTGTGCTACTGTTGCATCATCGGCCTCTTAATATTTTATTTCCTGCACTTACATAAAAATATTAAAATAGGTACATTTTGTTATACAAATAGATTATCAAAAAACAAATTACATATACAGCAGTCGCTTGTAAGTTGTGTGCCTTAATTATAAACAAAATGTGTTTTCAAAAAAAAAGTTTAAACCTTAAACTCTAAACTCTAAACCTCGAACCACGAACCCCGAACCCCAAAACCTAAACCACAAAATCACAAAGTCAAAATCTCAATCCTTATAGCCCTAACCCCAAAAACCTAAAACCCCAATCCCCAAACCTCAATCCTCAATCTCCAATCACCAAACCCCAACCCCAAACCCCAAACCCCAAACCGCAAAACCTCAAAACATCGAACCTCAAACCCAAAAATCTCAAACCCCGTATCTTAAAATCACCAAAACCTCAAACCCAAAATTCCAAATCTCAAAAATACAAACCCCAACCCCAAAACCCCAAACCCTAAAATCTCATACCTTAAACCTCAAAACACAAAAACCACAAAATCCTAAACCGCAAAACTCCAATCCCCAATCCCTTAACTCCCAAACCCCCAAAATCCCAAATTCCAAACCACAATCCACAAACCTCAATTCCCAAACCGCAATCCTCAATCCCTGAATCATGATCCTCGAACCCCATATCCCAAACCTCAAAACCCTAAAACCTCATACCCTAAACTCCATACCCCATACCCAGTACCCCGTACCCCATACCCCATAACCTATATTATACCTCATACCCCAAGCCCCTAGGCACCAAAATCTCAAACTTCAAACCCCAAAATACTCAAACCCAAAATCCCAAATCTCAAAAACCCAACCCTCAAAATGTCAAATCCCAATCCCCAAATCACAATCCTAAAACCCTAATCCCCAATCCTGAAACCCTAATCCCCAATCCAATAACCTCAATCCCTAATCCCTAAACCTCAATCTGCAATCCCAGAACACCAATCTCCAAACCGTAAATCTTGAATACCAAACCCCAATCCCCATACCCCTAAACATTAAATCCCAAACTCATAAATCTCAAACTCCTAAATCCTAAACCCCGACAAAATCTCAAATCCCATAACCCCAAAACCCAAAAACCCCAAACCCCCAAACTCCAAAACCTTTAAACCTCAAATCTCAAACCCAAAAATCCAAAAACCCGAAATCTCGAAAACCCAAAATCCAAAACCAAAACTCCAAAACCCCAAAACCCTATACTTTAAAATCCTAATTCCCAATCCCCAATCTCAGAACCCCGAACCCAAATCCCCAACCCCAAAACCCCAAACCATAATTCCCAAACCTTAAATTTCCAAATCTCAAATCCCCGAACGTCATACCTCATTCCCCAAACCTCGATCCCCAATCACCAATCCCCGAACCCCAATCCTTGAACCCCGAACCCCATACACCAACCCCAATCCTAGAATCCTAATATTTTAACTCCAAACCTCGAACCCCAGTCCCCTAATCCCAATCTTCTAACCCCATACCCCAAACCTCATACCCCATACACAAAACCTCAAACCTCAAATGCATAAATCCGAAACCTCATACCCCCGAACCTCGATCCCAAAATCGCAAACCCCAAACGGCAAAACCCCAAATCAAAAACCTCAAATCCCAAAAACTCAAACCCCAAAATCCCAAATTTTCAAACCCTAAATTTTCAAACTCCAATCTTCAAAGACAAAATCCCCAAATCCCAATTTCCAAACCCCAATCCCCAAACGACTTAAACCCCAAACCCCTAAATCCTAAACCACAAAACCTTAAAACCCCAAACTCTAAAACCTCAATCCTCATACCCGAAACCCCTAAACCACATAACACCAAAACCCCAAATCTTAATCCCCAATTGCCTCCCATTCAAGTAGGCTACGAGAAAAATATACCTAATATTCAATAACTCTCATTAATCACCTTAACTTATATAACTTCTCATTCTAGATAAGAGAGTTAAAGATTTTATTTAATATTATAATTTCTCCAAAATCTGACCTAGAGCAGTGATGGAGGCAACTAATTGATAGTTCTCATCCAAGTTGATGGATTAAAGAGCCTAAATCGAACTAACCCTCCACATGATGACTTTGATTATAAGATTTATTAATTAGTTGGTTTAGATGAGTACTCGGAGTCTCATCTTGATGCATCTCATTTTGAATAATATAAAAAATTAAGGAAAATTTACTTCATAAAAAGTGAGGTGGCTTCTATTAGTCATAAAAATCAAGATGATCCATCATGAAAAAATAATATTGATGTGATATATCCCAAGAGCGGAAAAAGGGTATAAGAATGATTTCATTTGCCCATGTGTATTTATTAAGAGATCTAGATCCGAGTTCATTATAATTACAGTTTATATTAATGATCTGATTATTATTGGAACTACGAATGAAATTTTAGTAGTAGGCAATAGTGGTGTCAATTGGGGTGGGGTGGCCAAGCCCGTCATGGGCATTGGCATGAGTCATTCATGGGTCGTGCTGGGCCGGGCTACCTCGATCCGATTGACACCTCTATTACCTACTGCTTCTAAAATATCATTCATAATTCTAATAAATTACAGATTATCAATATAAACTATAATTATTATGAACTTGGATCCAGATCTCTTAATAAATACAAATGGGCAAAGTGGATCATTCTTATACTCTTTTCGTAATAAATATTCACTAAGATAATTATACCACATGCGTCTAGATTATTTCAACTCATATAGAGATATGCATATTTTTATCGAGTAAAGTTCTCGAGAACCTGAATTATGTATTGTAGGTAATTTTAATTCTTTTGTAATTTTCATGTAAATATCACTATCAAGTGATCCATATAAATAAGCCATAACATATTTTTTAAACACATAGTAAATTTTTTATATATTTTCAGGCTAATTAAATATCGAAAAGTAGTTGCATCAACTATAGGAGAATACTTCTATTTATAATCAATCTCAGGTCTTTGAGGGAATCCTTGTACAACTAATCGTGCCTTATATTTGAAAATTTTATTTGTTCCATCTTATTTTCACACAAATATCCATTTGTATCCTACAGGTTTGACACCATCATGTGTACATATAATCGGACCAAAAATTTTCTATTTTGAAAGAGAATTCAAACTTTCTTCAATTGTATTTTTCCATTTTGGCCAATCATCTCTCTGTTTATATTACTCAATAAACTTTAGATCAAGATCATTATTGTCATTAATAATGTTGAGTACCACATTATAGGCAAATATTTCATTGACATTGATTTTATTCCGATTCATAATTTTGGCCAGTTGTGATATAGTTTATCAAGATTCTTGATTGTCATAAGTTTCAGGTACCTAAAATTTTCTTAGAATTATAAATGGGGACTCTTCTAGAGTCATCAATTCCTCAATTTGATCCTTTGATCCATTTTTTTTCTGAGAAATTTTATTTTTGGAACTAACTGGTCGACCAGGTTTCACTGATGCTTTAGATTCATTAGCAATAGATTGTCCTACAAGGATATCAATTCTAACTGGAGCATTAGCAGCTAGTATATAATATGTAGTTATTTTCTTTAGATTAGTAAATGTATCTAATAATTAATTTATTAAATTTTGTAAATGAATAATCTTTTGAACTTCCAATTCACATTCATTTATGTGAGAGTCAAGATGAGACAATAATAATTGATTCCAACTAATAACTTTTTTCAACTATTAATTTACTTTCTTTAAAGTTGAAGAATCTGATTCATCAAAATGATAATCAATAAAATGAGCATAAAATAAACTTTCAGTTAATGGCTTTAAATATTTGATTATCGATAGAAATTTATATCCAACGCATATTCTCAATCTTCTTTAGGGACATATCTTAGTGCATTGTAGTGGAATAATAGGAACATATTCCGAACACCTAAAAATTTTAGATGAAAAATATCTGGTTCTCGATCAAAAGCTAATTATAAATGAGAGAACTCATGATAATTTGTTAGTCTAATATGAATCAATGCTGCTGCATGCAAAATAGTATGACCCCAAGCAGAAGTTGGGAGCTTCATCCACATTAGTAAGGAACTTGCAATTAATTGAAAGTGTTTAATAAATGATTCTGCAATACTATTTATGTATGAACTTATGCTACAGGATGTTCAACAGTTATTTCTATAACATACAATTATCATTATAAGCTTGAGAAATTAATTTTCTAGCATTATCAAGATGAATTAACTTAATCAGATAATCTGGAAAATGAGCACATAACTAAATTATTGAGCAAGCAATCTAACAATGCTTGGTTACGCATTTATAATAAATAAACATGTGATCATCTCGTTAATACATCAATCAGAATCATAAAATATTAAAATCATCCACATAGTAGATGAGTAGTACCACATATATCACCTTGTATACGTTGTAAAAATGCAAGGGGTTATGTCCTTATTTTTGTTGGTGATGATTTTATAATTAACTTTTCTTGAGAACAAGCAGCATAAGAAAATTCATCAGACATAAAAATCATTTGATTTTTTAGTGAATACTCACTTGAATTTTTAATGATTCTCTACATTATTATAGATTCAGGATGTCCCAATCAGTCATGCCAAACAATAAAATTATTTCCATCGGTTAACTTCTAGTTTACTATGGCATGTGCCTCAATTGTGCTTATGTTTGTGTAGTACAAACCAGAGAAAAAAGTAGATACTTTTTCCAATATATTTTTCTTACCCGAGACAACATTGGTAATATATAAATACTCAGTGTTGTCTTCATTTGTAGTCTCAATATGATGTCTATTTCGTCAAATATCTTTAAAACTCAATAAATTTCTGAGACTTAGTAGAATATAATGCATCATTAATATGAATTTTTGTTCCTTCGAATAATAATATATTAGCTCTTCCGGAGCCCTTAATTAATTTTGTACTACCCGATATTGTATTCACATCTGATCCTTGCATTATTAAAAAGGAAAAAAATTTTGTATCATTAAGTATAGTATACATTGATACACTATCTGTGAGACATAAATCATTTTCACCAATTGAGGATCTCACCATATGAGTTTCCATATTCTTCATGAGAAACAAGATATATAATCATAAAATAACATATAACAAAAATAACTTTTATTATTCAGTAGTACAATGACTTTCATAATAGTAGACTCTAATATATAAATATAAATGAGAAATATTTTATTTTTGGAGTTTTCAGCATCAAACAAGTGTTCAATATTTGCTTCACACTGAATAGAAAAATTAGCAACATCCAGATGAATCATATCATAAAGGTCATGATCAACAATCTCATCCTTAGAAACAAAATTTGTCTCTGCTACTTTTTTATCTTTCTTTTTCAAGGATTCTTGGTAGAGTTCAACCAAATATTTTGGTGTATGACAGGTACATGACCAATGGCCTTTCACGCCACAATGATAGCATAAATTTGGCACTATTTTGCTATTTTCACCACTTTTGTTGTCCTTTTCAAAAATCTCCCCTTTTAATATTTTGATACATTCAACGGGTAGAATTATCATTCTCTGATGTTCATACCTTTTCTTCAAACTGTTCCATAGAACAAGTGGATCCTTTATGGTGAGATATTCAATTTTCAATCCTTCATGAAGGTGACGATTAAGAAAAATCATCGCTTTGGCTTTTTCTTGAATGGATGTTGCATTCTTTACTTTAATTGTATCTTTAATACCATTTACATTTAGATGGATTTTAGCAACTAGTATCCATGATAAGAATTTCTTTCTTGTAATATCAAGAGCCATAAATTCTAATTTCACAAGAGTTGACATAATAATACTCCAATATATCTTCAATATATCTTTAGAAAAACCAACAGAACTTCGTGCTGATAACGTATTACAAATGGGCTCCCCTACCTGCCAGATATTGTCTGCTTTGACCCAACTTTAGGCAAGCCTTACGGGTTTAAAATGCATCTTACGGGTTAAAGGGGCATCACGCTTATAAACTGCTCAGAGACATCGTCTGGGAGCGATGTGGGATCAACAGGATCACAACAAATTTAATATTTATATTAAATATTTTAGTTATAATAATCTTAAAAAATAATGTATCATGTTAATTCAATATTAGCTTGTTTCTTTTTTGATATTATAATAATGAGTAAAATGTAAATTAATAAACAATTATAAATGAGATAATTATTTATTAAATTATATTTATAATACTTAAAATGATTCAAAATCAAAGTATAATATATTACTAATAATAATTTTTAATTTTAAATTTTTTGTTTCTTTTTATAAGATTATATAGTCTTTTGATGATAAAAAATTTAAAATTATATTTGTGTCCCTTGAAATATATTTTAAAATTAATATTTAAGTAAAAATAAAATTATAAATAATTAAAATAAAAAATTTAAATTATAATGATGAGAAGAAAAAAGAAATATATGGTTTATGGTTTTGTGTTTTTGGGTTTAAAGATTTAAAAGTTTAGGAGTTTATGGGTTTAGAGCTTCAGTGGTTTATGTGTTAACGGGTTTATGAGTTACTTAAAAAAACAACTAAGAAAAAATTTTATTTTGTTAATTTTATATAATTTTAAAGGTTATAGTCTTTGGAAATTCAATAATTATTAAATTTGTTTCTAATATAAATTCAATATTTATACTTAGTTTAGTTATAATAATCTTAAGAATAATATATCTTATTAAATCAATATAAACTAGTTTCTAGATTTTTATTTAATAAGGATGGAAAAAAATTTAAAAATATTATAAATTAGATAAATATTTATTAAAATACATGTAAAATACTTAACATGATTCACAATTAAGTGAACCATATCACTAAATAATAATTTTCAACTTTTAAATTTTTATAATTTTTTATAAGATTATATAGCCTCTTATTTATAAACAAATTTTTTGAAATTATGTTTTTTTCACTAAATGATATATTTTGTAATTAACATTTCGGTAAAGATAAATAATTATATGATATATTTTTTATAATATTATATATAATTATAATTATCACAAGAAAATAAGATTTATCAATAATATTTTAGGGCTTTAGTGGTTTAGGTGTTTATGCGCATAGTTTAATCAATAAAATAAGCAAAAGATTATTTTTGTGAATAAATTAATTTTTGAAAATTATAGACTTTGAAAATAAAGTAATTTTAAAATTTTGTTTTCAATCTAAATACAATATTTTTCCTAAATAATTTATTTATATTAATCTAGAAATAATATTTTATGTTAATTTAATGTAATCTTGTTTTTTAAATTGATATTATAACAATGACCAAAAATAAATAAAAAACACTCGTAAATGAGATAAATATTTATTAAAACATATTTAGAATATTTAAAATATTTCAAAATATAAGATAAACTTATTACAAAAATATGATTTTTTAATTTCAAAATTTTTTTTTCTTTTTATAAAATTACATAGTATCTTGTTTATGATACAATGTAAGATAAAAATATTAGATTTATTGTTTCTAGTTTAAGATTTATGACTTTACATGTTTATGGATTTAGGTATTTAGGGGTTTGCAAAAGACAGCAGGTATTTAGGGGTTTAGAGGGATAAGAGGTTTAAAAGTTTATATTTTTATGTATTTAGGGGTTTAGTGGCTTAAGAGTTGATAGGTTTAGAGGATTGTTATTTAGGGGTTTAGTGACTTAAGAGTTGATAGGTTTAGAGGATTGTTATTTAGGGGTTTATTAGTCTAAAAGTTTAGGAGTTTATGTATTTAGGGGTTTGTGAGGTTAGTTTAAAAAATGAACTAAAAAAAATAATTTTTTTGTTACTAATTTATTAATTTAGTGTAAGTATTCAAGTCTTTGGAAATATAATATTATTTTTATGTTTTTTAAAATCTGAATCCAATATTTCTACTTAATTTTTTAGTTATAATAATCTTTAGAATAATCTAACATCTTTATTTAATATAAAATATTTTATTGGTTGCTATTATAATAACAACTAAAAAATAAATTAATAAACTTTTATTATTCTAATAATTATTTATTAAAATATACGTATAATACTTAAAGTGATTTTAAATATAACTAAAAATATCACTAAATAATAATTATTGATTTTTAAATTTCTGTAATTTTTTATAATATTATATTATTTATGGTTTAACAATTTGTATCTATATATTTTTTCAAATTATATTTGATGCACTGATAAAATATTTTGGTATTAATATTTTAGTAAAAAATAAACTTATAAATAATTAAAATATATAATTAAAATTATAATGATGAATAAAAAATTGAATTTATAGTTTATGGTTTATGGTTTAGGAGTTTAGGAGTTTAGGTGTTTAGAGTTTTAGGAGTGTAGGTGTCTATGAGTTTATTTTATAAATTACTCTATAAAAAATTTATTTTGCGAATAAAATAATTTTTAAAGGTAATACCCTCTGAACATAAAATAATTTATAATTTTTTTTATAATCTAAATTTAATATTTATATTAAATATTTTAGTTATAGTAATCTTAAAAATAATATATCATATTTATTCAATAGAAAATAGTTTATTGATTAAGATTATAATAATGTCCAAGAAAATAAATTAATAAACTCTTGTAAATGAGATAAATATTTATTAAAATATATTTATATTACTTAAAATAATTCAAAATGTGAGTAAAACATATTACTAAATAATTATTTTTGATTTATAAATATTTGTTCGTTTTTATAAGATTAAGAAACTCTTGTAAATAATTATATATTCACTTGATGATAAAAAAAAGGTTATGGTTAAGGATTTTGGTGTTTAAGGGATTAGAGGTTTAGGAGTGTAGGGGTTTAGGGGTTTAGCAGTTTATGGGTTTAGGTTTTTAGGGGTTTATAAGTTTAGGTGTTTAGGAATTTATAAGTTTAGTTTTAAAATTGAACTTAGAAAAAATTTTATTTTGTGAATTTTATGTTATTTTTGAAGTTTATAATCTTTGAAAATATAATAATGTATAATTTTCTATTCAATCTAAATTCAATATTTATTCTTAATTATTTTGTTATAATAATCTTAAAAATAATATATCATATTAATTCAATATTAACTAGTTCCTTGATTGATATTATAATAATAATAATAAATAAATTAGTAAACTATTATAAATGACATAAGTATTTATTAAATTTTATAAAATTATATAGTTGTAATAACATATATTGTTAATTTAGTAATCTTATTATAAAATTATAAAGTTTCTTGAAGATAAATAAAATTTTTAAATTATATTTCTCTCACTCATAATAAATTTTGTATTTAATATTTCTGCAAAAGTAAACTTATAAATATTTAAAATATATAATGAAAAAATTAATGATGATAAGAAAATGAGATGTATGGCTTTTGGTTTAAGATTTAGTGAATTATTGGATTATGGAGAGCGGTTTATGTGTTTAGAAGATAAAGAGCTTAGAGGTTTAGTGATTTTAGGATTTAGTGGTTCAAGAGTTGATGGGTTTAGTTCTTTAGGGGTTAAGAAGTTTAGGAGTTTAGGTATTTAAGTGTTTATATATTTAGTTTAAAAAAAGAACTAAAAAAAATTTATATTATGACTAATTTATTTATTTAGTATAGGTCTTAAATCATTTGGAAGTATAAAAACTTTCATTAGTTTAGGTGTTCAGTGATTTATGGGTTTAGTTTAAAAAATAAATAAAAAAAAAATTCACCTTATGAATTTTGTCACATTTTTGAAAGTTAGTCTTTGAAAAAAAAATGTTATCTTTTTTTGAGTCTGAATTTAATATTTCTTCTTAATATTTTAGTTATAATAATCTTAAGAATAATATTTTATATAAATCAATATAAACTAGTTTATTGATTTATATAGTAATAATAACCAACAAATAAATTAATAAATTAGTATAAATTAGGTAAATATTTGTTAAAATATATTAATAATACTTAAAATGATTCAGAATTTAAGTAAAATATATGACTTAATAATAATTTTTGATTTTAAAATTTGTATAATTTTTTGTAAGGTTATGTAGCCTCTTGTTTAGAATCAAATTTTTTAAAATTATATTTGTCTCTCATAGTATAATTTATAATTAAAATTTTAGTAAAAATAAACTTATAAATAATAAAAATATATACTTAAAATTATAATGATAAAAAAAATCAAATTTATAGTTTATGGTCAACACCTAGGGGTTTGTGGCTTATGTGTTTAGCAGTTTAGGGTTGAGGTGTTTAGAGGTTCAGGAGTTCAGGTGTTTATGGATTTTTGGATTTTTTTTAAAAATTTAACTAAGAAAAAATTTTATTTTGTTAATTTTATCTAAATTTTAAAGGTTATAGACTTAGGAAATACAATAATTTTTAAATTTTTCTTTCCAATCAAAATATGTATACTAATAATAATAATACATATTTAAAATTATAATGATGACCAGAAACTGAGATTAAAGATTTATAGTTTAAGGTTTAGAAGTTTAAATGTTTAGGGGTTTATAAATTAATTTAAAAAATGAATTAAATAAAATTTTTTAATTTTTTTTTTTACTTTGAATTCAATATTTATACTTAATATATTAGTTGAAATAATCTTAATAATAATATATCATGTTAATTCAGAATAAATTAGTTTCTTGATTAATATTATAATAATGAACAACAAATAAATTTATAAATTAGTTTAAATGTGAGAAATATTTACTAAAATATATTTATAATGCATAACATAAATCAAAATAATTAATATATGCGATTATATAGTCTTTTGATGATAATAAACTTATAATATATGAGATTATTTAGATTTTAAAAATTTTGAATCTTTTTATCAAATTAAATAATCTTTTGATGATAAATAAATTTTTTAAAATTATATATTTTTTTTCACTTATAATATATTTTATAATATGTATTATAGTAAAAATAAACTTATAATTAATTAATATGTATAATTAAAATTATAATAATTATAAAAATATATATATATGGTTTATGGTTTTGGATTTAGAGGTTTTAGGTTTTAAGGATTAGGTGTTCAAGTATTAGGTGGTTTAAGGCTTTAGAAATGTAGGTGTTTGGTGGGTTAGGGCTTTAGAAATTTATGTGTTTAGAGGTTAAAGACTCTAGGGGTTTAGGGCTCTATGGGTTTAGTGGTTTATAGGTTTAGGTGTTTAGGAGTTTAGTAGTTTACTGATTTAAGTGTTTAGAATTTTTTGGGGTTTAATGGATTAGGGGTTTAGGTGTTTAGAGGTTTGAGGCTTTAGAGTTTATGGGTTTATGGATTTAGGAGATTATTGTTTGTGGGTTTAGTGGTTTAGGGTTTTCAGGAGTTAAGGATTTATGGTTTTAAGAGTTTAGAGGTTTAGTGATTAAGAGATTTGGGGGATTACTGGCCTAGGGGTTTAAGGGATAAATGAATTAGGGTTTAGGGGTTATGAAGTTTAGGGATTTATGAGTTTAAAACTTAAAGTATTTAGATGTTTATGAATTTAGTCTAAAAAATGATCTAATAAAATTTTTTATTTTATAACTAGTTTATTTGTTTAGTATAGGTATTTAGGCCTTTAGATAATTAATAATTTTCATGAGTTTAGGGTTTTGGAGTTTATGGGTTTAATTTAAAAAATAAACTAAAAAAATCATCTTATGAACTTTGTCTCATTTTTGAAGTTTAACCTTTTAAAATACAAAAATTTATAATTTTTTTTTGAATTTGAATTTAGTATTTCTACTTAAATTTTTAATTATAATAATCTTTAAAATAACATGTCATGTTAATTCAATATAAACTAGTTTATTGATTGATATTATAATAATAACCAAAAAATATTTATTAAAATATTTTTATAATATTTAAAATTATTTGAAATCTGAAGTAATTTTTATAAGATTATATAGTCTTTTATTACAAACAAATTTCTTCAGATTATATTTTTCTCCCTCAAAATATATTTTGTAAATAATATTTCAATAAAAATAAAATTATAAATAATTAAAATATATAATTAAAATTATAATGATGATAAAAATATCAGATTTATAGTTTATGATTTAAGATTTATGAATTTACGGGTTTAGGGGTTTAGATGTTTAGAGGTTTAGCAGGTTAGGAGGATTAAAAGTTAATATTTTTATGTGTTTCGTGGGTTAGTGGTTTAAGGATTTATCGGAACAGAGAATTATCATTTAGGGTTTTAGTTGTTTAAAGGCATAGGAGTTTACGTATTTAGGAGTTTAATTTAAAAAATGAACTAATTAAAAATAATTTTTTTGATACTAATTTATTGATTTATTGTCAGTATTCAAGTGTTTGGAAATTTAATATTAAAAATTTTTCTTTTGTATCTAGATTCAACATTTCTACTTAATTTTTTTAGTTATAATAATATTTAGAATAATCTATCGTGTTTATTTAATATAAAATTGTTTATTGGTTGATATTATTATAACAACTGAAAAAATAAATTAATAAACTTTTATAAATCAGATAAATATTTATTAAAATACATGTATAATGCTTAAAGTGATCAGAAATCTAACTAACTAAAATATCAGTAAAAAATAATTTTTATTTTTAAAATTTTGTAATTATTTATTAGATTATATAATGTATGGCTTAAGAGTTTGTAATTATATAATTTTTCAAATTATATTTGATGTACTATTATTATATTTTGGCATTACTATTTTAATAAAAATAAAGTTTGAGATGTATAATTAAAAATATAATGATGATTAAAAAATTAACTTTATAGTTTATGAATAGGACAGCAGTCTCTATCAGGTGGATGGGCAATTAGATGTGAGCTAGAAATCAGAAGCCGTCGACCACAAAAGCTAGCCACGGCTGTGGCTCGGACTCCTTGGGCTCGTGAGTCTAATGGTCTGCTGGTCAATGTAGCATCTGAGACTGGCCATTTAGTGTCAGAAACACGGCCTACAGTCCTGAACAATCCATGTAATACAGCACAGCATAGGAACGCAAGCAGCACAGATGACCATTTTTTTTCTCCGGTCCACAGAATGAGAAAACTATTCATCAAGGTACGCAAAACGGCCACAAAACATTATTTCCCAGCTTTTCAAAATCCAAAAAACAAAAAAAAAAAAGGATGGAAACAAAAAAGATGGCATGAGCGGGATGGCTGGCTAACTATTCATCCCAGCTGGCAGCGACAGGGGCAGCGGCCGGCAATGGTGCTGCTGTTTGGTCCCATTGTCCAGGAAATGCAGCTGCTGCAGCAGCAATGAAGAAGACAGAGAAGAAATGGTCAAGGAAGAAATAGTTAGAGCAGAAACAGTCGCCAAGAGAGAGCAAATAGAGAACCATTTACAAGAAGGTCAAAAGGGAAGGCAGGAAAGGGACCTTGCTCAGGAAAATAGGCAGAAGGAACGGCAGAGATGGGGGGCTGAGAGACCGCAGGCGGGGCCCACTGGCTGTCGGGTATGATACTGCTGCTCCATTCAGGAGCAATCCCATAGTCAGCCGGAGGCTGGGCAGCATAATCAAGAGATTGAACGGCAGCCTCCTCCTCCTCCTGTGGCCTGGCCTCCTCGGGCTCCCTGTAGAAGAACAAGTCCACCTGCCGGGGGAAGAAGAAAAGAAGAGAGATCGACATGACTGGGCAACCCAGCAGGCAACAGCGCATCAGCAGGGTGGGGGGAGCAGCATAACCTGAGCCGCCGGCACCTACCATGACCTCCCACTCATGGCCCTGAGGAATGGAGCCGCGCATCTGCAGGACCATCCTGGCCAGGAGCCAGAACAAGCATCCGATGCTGTGCTTGCCCTTGTTGTTGGCTGGGATCCCGATGTCCACGTACCGCATGGGGGAGTCTGTGTCGCAGAAAGCAATGGTGGGGATGTTTCCCAGGGCGGCCTCCTTGATGGGCTGCAATGGCAAATGCAAAGTAAGGCTCAGGGGTCGTCAGCAGTGCCCCGTGCGCATCAGCACCGGGAAGCTAGTTGGGCTGGAGTTGGGGCTGACGGGTTCGACCTGGTGGTCGGTCCTGGGGTCCGTGAGGATCAGCAGGCGAGGCTCGCTGAACGTCGTCTGCAGCTGGTTCGTGAAGGTGCCGGGAGTGTGCCTTCCCGCAATCGCCTGCGCGCCGGTGTGGTGGGCAAACTTCAGCACGGCCCTCTGCCCGTAGGGCCTGGCAGACTGCACGATAATATCATGCGGATTCTCGATCGCGACGATCACCCGGGCCGCCAGCTGAAGCTTCTCCCACGTCCTACCGAGATTGATGATGTAGATCCCTGCAGGACTTGGCAGTCATACTTATACCTCTGGTCCGATTCTCTTCGAAATAATATAAGAAACATCCTTGATAATAATATTCGGGAGCAATTCGGATGAGCAAGCATGGTAACCATGCGAGAGCCAAAAAAATACCACCCGACTAACATGCACACGTACGAATAAATATTACCATCATTACGCCGCTTGAAAACGTAGCGTTCCATTTGGAAGTCACAGTTCTTCGTCCCGAGATGGACTTGAGCAGCCAGCATCATCTGAATATCCGCTTCCATTTTGGGGAGCGAATGTGCCATTTTCGATGATCAAGGAGCCGCCGTGAAACGCCGAGAGGAGCGGAAGAAAACTTCTAGGGTTTTGCACGTCCGAGAACAAACCTACTCTGAAGGCCAAAATCCAAAAAACAGTTAAATAACAGTTTAAAAAACAAATCAAGACGTCGGGATAGAGGTGTCAGCCGGGCCGGCCCGGCATGGGAAAATCACGTGCCCGGGCTTGTGCCGTGCCCGGGTCAGGCACGAGCCGTGCCGTGCCTGACCCGGCACGGTTCGGCCTGTGGCATGGCACACCGGCACGGGTTTGTCCCGTGTTGGGTGTCCCTTGAGCCCGACCCCGCGATGGCCCCTCCCGCAAAAAAGACGGCGGGTCAGGTCTGATTCGACCCGACCCGCGGTCCCCCAAATCCCGAACTATACGGACAGGCCAGATACGGTAACCGTGCCGTGTCTGGCCCGGCACGAAAGCACACTCGAGCTCAAAAAAATGGGCCGAGTCGGGCCGACCCAGCCCGTTTGACACCTCTAGATCAAGAAGAGCGGAATCAAACGGAATGTTTTTCTGTTTTTGAAACCATTCCGAATCCAAATTCCAAAAAAAAAATGTAATTTTTATTTTTTTTAATGATTTTAGCTTTTTTTTTTTTTAAAAACAAAAAAACCATTCCGAAAATATGCTAGGATTTTTTTTTTGGTTTTATTTTTTTCTTAAATAAAAAATCATTCATAAAAACCATCCATCAGTGTCAATCAGGGGGGTATAATGATATGATGTCGGCATGTAGATACAATAAATTTTTCCTTCATTACATATATTATAGAAAGTAAAAACATACCAAATATAAATATTGATAATTATTTTCAGAGATGAGACTGAGAATATTATTATTAAATATTAAGAAAAATAATTTTAATATCAAGAACTATCCAAAATTCTCATAAAATTTTTTCACAAAGATACTTAATAGAGATGAATACACAATATTTTTCTCTGAGACAAAAATAAATACTTCCATCCTCCTAAATACTACTGCTCTTGTCACTCATCTTCCAAATTCATTCTCTTGAGTTACAGACTCATGAGGCATTAATCACATTACAGGTAATAGCTTCTTATTCATTAATTTTCATTCTAATTCCATAAATGTCATAATAATTAATAATAAATTATCAAAAATTCTTGATTATGATAAAATTCAACTTAATATTTTAATATATATATATATATATATATATATATATTATTTTTCATTATCTAAATTATCTTTATATATATATATATATATAATAATAATCTTTTTTTATAAATTATCTTTCTTCTATGATAATTTATTCTATTATGAACGAGCATTATTAATTTATAATTTATTCATTCTCAATTTTGTAATTTGTATTGACCAGCTAAAAAATTAGATCCTAGCATCCACAATCTCTATACTAGAGTGCAACAGATGTCAATCATGAAAGCACACTAAAAATTCTTATCATGCCCTCAAAACATGAGTACGTAAATAATCAATCGATTTGATATACAGACGTATGAAAACCTAATAGAGGTAAAACTCAATATTAATTTATATATTTTATTATTTTTAGTAATAAATATTCATGTTTCACTTGGTTAGTTTTCTTCTATTTTAAATAATAGATCTTTTTATTTTCAATTATTTAATAAAATAATAAAAAATAAATTTAATATAAATATAAAAATATAAAAATAATAATGTACTATAGTATATGTCTATTAGTTTCAATATTTATTATACTCGACGTGTAATCATACAACAAACTTCTTGTATTAGCATTCACCCGCATAATAGGTTTATATGAAAAGAAAAATTTAATTGAGATGACACAAGCACTCTTATTTGATATAAATATTCTAAAGTATTTTTAGGGAGATATAATCTTAATCATAAATGACTTTATCAATAGAATGTATTTTTTTATTATTTTTCATCATGTATCCTTTCATATCTTATATCTCATATAGTCATTATAAATATTTATTTTATTCATGATTTTTCGCCATAATGTAACAAATTTATATTTAAAATGATTAAATGTGTTTTTCTTGATTATTCAAATGTTTGAAAAGTGTATAAAAATTATTCGCTATAGCCTGATAAATTATTGATGAGTATTATTTTATCTTATTTGAACATGAATCATTCTTTAATCAATTTATTAAGTAAAGATCTAAAAAATACAAATTAATCTATTATTTTTTCTTATTCTTCTATGATCGCTCTGAGCCCGTTAGAAAAAAGAATCATCCATTAGCTTCATCTAAACGTGTTGGTTCATATTATGATGAAACACTCATCGAGTCATCTTGTAAACCAACAAGTACGAGACATTGAATCTGAAGAAAATAAAATTTTCCTAGAAAGAGAACCTCCATCCAATCCATACAATTTAGTTCTTCCCACCAATGATGTCTTTGTCCTAGTGGCTAAGGCGGAGGTACTCCAGGGGAGGGAAAGAGGAAATGGGTTCAAATCCTACACTCTGCGGATGTGGAACCGTGCCTCCCAAAAAACTCTCAAGGGGCTGGGCCAATTGAGGGTTTCTAGGGTATGGGGCCGCGTAAGCGGTGGGGCCAGTCACTATAAAAAGCTTACCCGAACCTTAGTTCCTCCCTAGTCTGCTTCGCTCCCTGCTCAAGATGAGTCAAGACTCAACTGAAGAGATTTGACCACACTCATACATTATCTCTTCTTTAACCTAATTTATTACTTATCTTAATGGGACTAAACTACTTAAGTCTCCTTCTGAGACATTAACTCACCTAGTATGATGTCACATCATATTAGAAAAGATAAATACTCTTCACTCCGATGAGGCCTATAAACTAGTACCATAGCATACGAAAAAATCTATTATTGATTTTAGAAGAATGTTCATTATAAAGACCATTCAAGGTAATAATGTAAATCACCTTAAGTAAAATTTATTGCTAAAATTTTAATTTAGATATTTGGTATAGATTACCATAATATTTTCTCTTTAATGACAAAGATAATCTCGTTACAAATTCTTATATTAGTATCAATATCGTACATATGAAGCTCATATGATAAGTGACACAAATGTGATAATTTTTTTTAATTTTTTTTTATTTTTCAAAAAAAGCTCATATGATAAGTTGATCGAGTTAATTATGTATGTAAATGATATTCATATTATAAGATACGAAAAATTGAGAATCACTTAATTCAATGAGTACCTTCAATCAGTTCTAGACAAAAAAAACTTATAAGATTTATATACTTTCTTGAGATAGAGGCTGTCTACTCTAAGAAATATTATATTGTTACAAAAAAGAAACAAAATTATTCTCTCACAATAATTAGTTTTTTATGTTATGCTCCAATGGATACTCCACTTGAGTCTTATTGAAATCCACCCAAGTTCGAGCCAGTTCAACCCGATTCAGGTCAGGCAATTTGGGTCGGGCCAGTCAATTTTTAAAAAACTTAGGGTTTCAGGACCGCCGTCGCTTGTCAGGCGTGTCGAGCCTCGCCCGTCGAGCGTTGCTCAATGCGTGTGCTGGCATGCAGTGCCCAAGTGCTAGGGCACAACATGTGCCTAGGGTGCACCCAGCACGGACCCGAGCACGGCAATGTAGCGTGCCGTGCCGGGCTTCAAGAAACGAGCTACATCTAGGATGCATCTATTCTCGTGCTCGGCTATCCCATTCTGCTGAGGTGTACCAACACCAAAGTTGCAATGAATGATTCTCTACGTTGATAGAAAGTCTCTTAATGAGTGTTGAAAAAATTATCCACCATTGTCAATCTGCAAGACTTGAATTTTGATTAAAAACTGAGTCTGAATTATCATGTGAAATTATTGCAATAATGTTCCTAGTTCAATTTTTTATTTAATGAAATATAGCCATGTGAGACGGGTGTGATCTTCCACAAACAAGATAAACCATCATACACCATTAATATTTTTTACCCACGAGAATCCCCATATATCTCTGTAACTAAGAGAGAGAAACTAGGATAGTACATATAAGTACATTGGATAAGAGATGCAAGAATGTTTCGATAATTAGCATATTTCACATCGAAAAGAATTATACTTTTATTAATAAATAGTGAAAAAAATAATTTTGATTTTTTCCTTAATTTCAAGCAACAATCGCTCCCTCCTCCGATATCATGAAGAATTGAGAGAGTAGAAAGAACTGAATAGTTGGGTGTATCATTATTGAAGAATTGAGTCCCTATATATACAAGAAAGAGAGAATACAATCGAAAAAGGAAACATATGAATATATTCCTAAATATAATAGAAGACTAACATGTACATAATATTCCTAACTAAATTAAATTAGGAATAAAATAGAAAAAATATTAATAGTATTCATAGATTATATTCCAAAATTTTTTTTTAAAGAAATGTAATTAAATGATGGTTTCAATAGCATCATCTATATTCATTTCATTAAGCTTTTAATAAATAATGACACTTACAAATAGAGGTGTCAAATGGTCCGGGCCGGACCAGGCCGGTATGGTCTGATTTTTTCGGACCCACCCGGGCTGGCATGCTACAGTATCATGCCGTGCCCGGCACGGCTAGACTCTGTAAAGAGGTGAGGCCCGGTATGGATCCACGGCCCGAAATCCACCGGGTTCGACCTAGTTTGGCCCGGTTCAGGTCAAGCCAAAACACTAAATTTTCAAAAAACTAGGATTTTGGGGCTAGCCGCAGCGCCACCATGGATCTTCACCCTTTCGGGGCTCGGCGAGCCTCACCAGTCGGGCATCAGCTCGTCGTGACCAAGCTCGGTGTGTGACCACACGTGTTGTGCCCACG